>VUQS01025773.1:1355-13625 GCA_015108495.1 Heterochromis multidens | reverse complement strand
GGTTAGGGTTAGGGTAAGGGGCTAGGGAAAGCATTTTGTCAATGAGATGTCCTCATAAAGATAGGAAGACACGACTGTGTGTGTGTGTGTGTGTGTGTGTGTGTGTGTGTTTGTGTGTGTGTGTGTGTGTGTGTGTGTGTATAGATATATCCTATTTTAAAAACTTTTTTTTTTTTTGCATCCAGAGAGCAAAGTGAACCGGAGTCAAATTCCTTGTTTGTGTGCACAAACTTGGCCAAATAAAGATGATTCTGATTCTTGAATTACGTTTGAAAATAACAAAGAAAACAAAATGAATATATACAAAATACAATACTACTCCCTTTAAAAGTAAATACTGCCGAGAAAGTGAGCTTCCTTGGCGGAGGTTTGCGCTCTCAGAGTGCTTCTTGTCTTCCTCTGTGACCAGTGATGCTCACTCCTGAGTGTTGTCTTTCAAACATCAAAGAAAGCTGATATTTTGTGATCTGATCAGAACCTACATTTTTCAAACTAATTTTGCCAAATTCCTCCACTTTTAGGTGTCTCATTTTGAAATGAGTGCGTTGTTCTGGAGCACTTTGCCTCTTTATACTGAGAGGTTTTTCTGAACCTTCGCCTTTCTCTTCGCAGGCTCAACACGAAAAGTCAAATCTCTCCGTGACCCCTTGGCCAAAATGTCCAAGTCAGACCCACAGACAATGGCAATGATTACCATCACAGACTCTCCCGATGACATCGCTCTCAAGATCCGACGCGCAGTCACCGACTTCACCTCTGAGGTTACCTTTGACCCGGAGACGCGTCCGGGTGTGTCCAACCTGGTGACAATCCATGCTGCCATGGCGATGATCAGTGTGCAGGAGGCTGTTTCTCAGGCGAGAGGTTTAGACACCGGAGCCTACAAGAAGCTTGTAAGTGAGGCTGTGATCCAGAGGTTAACACCCATCAGAGAGGAAATCGAGAGGCTGAGGTCGGACAGGGCTCACCTGGAGCAAATGCTTGCTCAAGGGACATGCAGGGCGCGGGAACTGGCTGCACCTGTGCTTGCAGAGGTCCGACAGAGAGTGGGTTTCTGCTGAGAGAAAAGAAAATGACGCCACATTTGTACTGCAAGCCTCTCAGTAAATTATTGCTGATAGCATCAAGTTTTATTCCAGTGAAACTTTGAAAGCAGCGTGAAAAAGACTCAAGTACAGAGTGATGTTGGTCAGACTAGAGGGGTGACCTCTTATTTTGCTCTGTGTATGTCCTCAGTGAAATAAAAGCTGCGTCTTTTGATGCAGTGGTTACATCTTATTTGTTTTTGTTCATGTGTTACATAATAATTCGCAGCCTGTTTATTTGCCTTCGAATTCTGGCTGTATGCGTTTCCTCACAAGCCATGTTTTCTATTTTATTTTGCAATATTTTGTCTTCTTGCTCTCAATGCTAACATCTCCAAATAAAGATTTACAAGTTTTGAAAAATGCTTATAAAAACGATCTCATTTAAAGTGTCTTCACTTAAAAGAGTGAAACAAGTGTGCTTCCACAATTAAAGCTGCAGGATTAAATAAATAATTTTCTTTTTTTTGTTGGAGGTTTTGCTATCCACACAGTGGTCGGTCTGGGCCTGAACGTCATACATTACATCACAGCAGTGAATTGTGGCCTGAAAAACTGAATAATTGCCCCGTCTGATTTTCAACACTACTGCAGGGAAACACTGTCAGCTTTGCCACATGAAGACTTGAATTCAAAGGTAAAGATGTAAGAGGGAGGACTCATAATGGTGTGTTTATTATCATTATTATTATTATAAAATCCTTTATTTAAACAGGTAGTCTCCTCGAGTTCAAGATCCCTTTTTCAAGAGAGACCTGTGTACAAAAAACATATACAAAAATGTAAACAAACAGCTACAGGACACACTGTGCATTATGCACACAAATTAAGAAAAACGTGCAAGAGTAGTTGCAGGTAGATAAATACAACCCTTTAAAATGTTCCAGTGAAATCAAAGAATGCAGCTTCATGGTTTTTGTAGCTCGTTCTATTTATAGGCAGCAAAGTATTTAAATCAAGTTTTCACAAGTTCAGTGGGAACAAGATGCCCTGCGACCTGACATTGTAAGTACTGTGTTTAAATTCAATCAAGCAGCAATCTTTGCAGCAGATCCTTGTAAATAAGCATCAATGCTGCTCTCTTTGATCTGCTAGGGAGCACCATCTCTAATTTACATCCCATAATTCCACTTTTGATATGGTGATGGCAGGGAGTTCACTGGTGAGAGTGAAGTAAAATGTTTTGATTACTTGGACTGTTTTGTCTCCGAGTGTTGAAAAAATTAAGTAAGAATACACATTTTTTTAATGTATATTTTGCCATATATTTTATGCATGTTGCCTATATATATAAAATATAGCAGTTTTTTTTTTCTTTTACCCTGGGTATCGTATTAACAGTATTGTTTGCACCTTTAAACACACAGATGCATAATATGATTGCACAAACTGAATAAATCTATTGTAACATTTGTTGATCAGCAGCCACACGGAAACAGAACTAAGGAAATTACACTCATGCCAAGTTGCACATAATTACACCTTCACCGCGCACACGTGCACACACACTTGTTTGAAGTCGGGGGTTTTTGTTTTGCATTTGTACACTTTGCTGTAAATTGTCTGTTTATACATACAAACACTTTGACTTGGTCACGGTCGGGTTTTACACACAGTCCAATAAACACATTTATTTGGTTTATTTTACTGTTAACGAGGCTGTCCAATAGGAGGAAATCTTATACTCCTGTAACTCTCCTGTTAGGATGTGCGATGTAACTCGAACATTTCAGTAGGAGCAGTGACTTTTAACATATTCATTTTCTTCCCTACGTTCCTCCCTTCCTTTTCTTTCTTCTCCGTTTTCTTTCCTGTGTTCCCCCTGTTTTTCTTTCTCCACTTCAGCTCCTCTTCTTTTCTTTGTTGTTTCCTCTTCTTTCTACACGTTCTTTTATTATTATTATTATTATCATCATTTTTACTCTCCCGCCCTCTATTCCCGGTATTCAGTCTTTCTTCCTTCATTGTACCCACTCTCTCCTATTATTTGTATTTGTTAAACCTTTCTACTCTCTGTAATCAGCTTTCTTTAATTGAAAATGCATTTCAGTGTAATTCTAAAATACTTCTGCAGGGACTCGTAACCATTCGAAGGGGCCTGTAGACACATACGCACATTATGAAGCTGGACTGCGCTGTAGTTTTTCCATCTCGGTGTTTACCTGGGAACAGACCACATCCCTGCATGGTTTACTTCCCTTTCGCTCCCTTTTTTTCTGTTGGCATAAGGAGCTGACGGAATATAAATAAAAATATATAGCGAGCATTTACACAGAAGAGCAGGCTGTAAATCACAGCGACCTGCCAGGACCACAGCATTGTGACAAATACCTGTTTCTGTTTCAAATGAGACGGCAGCAGTGATATAGCTGCGCTGTAATAAGTAGTGCGTTTTAATATGAAGGCGACACCGCAGCTGACCCGTTTTACGCGCGGGGGTAAAAACTTTTACAGACTCGTAATAAATGTGACTTTTTAAAGAAATCACCGTAAATGGAAATCGAAACAGCTACAGACCTGATGAACATAAAAAACGAGACATTTTACTGATGTTGATCTAACAGGGTGTCCATGCAGTGAGCAGCAGAGGAAACTGGTAAACCTTAAAGCTCTTAAACTTCGGACATTATAGCCTTTTTATTAATGAACGTGTTGGTCTGTGTTGTGTTTTGACACGTGATTAATTACCAAATAAAACACGTGACAGTGTTTCTCTCGCGCTTTTACCCATCGTGAACGCAGTTAATTTAGGATGTGGGCTAAATGTTACACGTTTTACACTTAATTTTATGAAAATTCGGATAAACACATGTGCTGTTCATCGTAAAGCTTAAACGTGTGTATCAGAGAGAGAGAGAGAGAGCTCAAAATGCTGTTTGAGCGTTGGGATAATTGTTGGGCGAGGCACTGAGTGCGTTAGGTCCTCACAAAGACAGAAGTCCAAGCGTGCGTGTATGTGTGCGCGCTGTGGAGTTGTCTTTTCGGACTTTCTGCTGATTGTGGCTACACTGCCTCTTCTGTAAAGACTTCATATTGTTTTTAAAAACATTAAAATGGGATCATTCGGTGTCCAGCACTTAAATCACTTAAACGCAATTCATTTAAAAGCAGAACAGAGAAAGGGGTGCATTTATGGTTCCATTTGTATGATTTTATTTAGCTATTGATTAAAGTAGTTTATCTCCAAACGGTATGAATGCAGTGATTACTTGTATAATGGTCAGCATTAAATTAAATTAGGGTTCAGAAGTATTCCGCTTCACCAGATAAATTCGCATTGTGGACTTTTTAAATTCACGATCACTGTAAGTGATCATTTAAAGTGGGTTTTTTTTTTCTTCTTCTTCTACTTTTGCTGTTCCCGAGTGCCTAAATTTTCTTTAAAAATTTTAAATTGGTGTACAATGTTGAACTGTGACCTATACGTCTTCATCAAAATCCCCTAAAGGCAATCACCAAAATTAACCACTGTAGGCTAATTTCTTATTGTACTCTATATAAGCGTCATTGGAGCTATAGTGTAGTGGTTTACATATGCACCTAATAAGCGAAAGATTCCCAGGACGAGACATAAATCCATTTGGGGTTGCGCCAGGAAGGGCATACGGATCGTGCCAAAAAGCGATTTCCGGTATTTGCCAAAAACTGATTCGTAGAATTTAAATCGTTGTGTGAATAAGTTGTTGACCTACAGTTTGTCAAATATATGTTGAGCCAGAAACAACATTTCTATCACAAGGTAGAAGCTCCAATCGGTTTTTGGTAAAATTACTTTTATATATATCCTTTATTTATCCAGGTTAAAAAGTTTAATTGACATTACAAGTGTCTTTTTCAAGAGAGATGTGGCCAAGAGGGCAGCAGAAATTGCAAAAAATATAACATAATAGTTCTATAAAGATATTTTAAGTGTCCAAAAAGGACTGGATTAATTATAATACAGGGTAGGTAAAATAAGGCAGAGTCATAAAGATACTTGCAAAACAGTTAATTTCTTTATTTTACATATAACCCCTTTGTAAATCATGTTGTCTACAGAATATTTACCAATATAAGCAAAGATATTAGACATTAAAAAAAAAAAAAAACCCACATAGAAAGACTGACAATCACGTTTTGCCATCAGCGTGAAAAACATCTCCAGATCAAACATTCGGAGCTACCCGTTGTGGCGACCCCCTAAGAGTGTCAGCAGAAAGTAGCTTTTTCTGTCAGTCTACATAAGCATCATGGCGCACATGATGAAGCTTCTTGTCTCCTACATCCACATTTTTTCCTCATAAATATTCTGTGTAAAACAAAGCAGCCTCTTACCTATTACGCGTCATCTGCTTTTATTAGTGTGACGCTTAAAGGACGAACTCTGACCTTCTCATGGTAATAACAGATAATTTATCTTTAAATACATAATTTATACATTTCATAAATCCAAAGGGAAAATTTGAGCGTCACGTGAATTTAGGTTAATTGCACACACACTGATCTGTTCTCCATACTATATGTCGTCTTTCGTGGGGGGATTCACAGCTGAGGCGGAAGGTGCTTAAACAATCCGAGAGTTGCTGTCAGATTGCATGCTTCACTGCTCGATGCACGCTTCGTCCCTCGGGGTCAGGCGGGGTCAAAACCCTCTTTTACTAATTGAATATTAACGGCACGTTTGACCGTTTCCGCTCACCACCCTCCGCGTGTCGATCTCCCGGGGTCACGCCGGATTTCGTGTTTAGAGTCCATGAAAACCTCACTTGGGTCGAAATGGTGAACCGAAAACCTATTACTAAAGAAATTCAAAAGGTGAAAGACATTTTTAAGGAAGCTGATTCATTAACATAGGCCGTTCCTTTCGGTTCGGTTCCTTCAAGTTTTGGGTGAATGAGATGCCATCGGGGCTATAATTGGGATCTAAATGGCAAACAGTTGGTTTTAGTTTTTACTGCTTGTGTTTAACGAGTTTCCTCCCACGGGGATTAAACGGCCTACCCCCACACCATTGCACACAGAATATTTACTTGTTTACTTTTGGAAGAACTTTACGCACAAACTGTTTTTTTTTCCTTTTACGAAGTCAAATTATCAAGAATGTATAAAAAGAAACTGTGATTTAGAGTCACACAATACTCTCACAGTTTGTTATAATATTCTTATCTAATATGTAACTCCTTATTTATCCTTTATCTAAGTAACTAGTTCAAATATATGCGCAAAAGTTTGTAAAAGACTGTAACACAACTAAGTTCTATTTAAACCGTCATAAGTTCAAATATTAGTATATCTGCTGTGTTGATCTTTATACAGGATAATGAAACTACCCACATCTATTTGTTTTGTGATGTACTTACCATTTTTCTTCATCTTTCTATGAGTCACCCCCGTGTGCACGCAGATATGTATTTCAAGATGACAGATGCAGAGCAATAACCTTTGGAAAGCTTCTTTTTTCATGAGCGCCACTTTGACTTCTTGCCTGCCCGGTGCAGACAGACGCATTTCTGCTGACTGATCACACCGGCAGCGATCATCCGCGGCTCTCCCCCCCTGGCACTTTATGACCCGCAGCTGATGAGAAATGTGTAAATTATTTCCCCCCGCAGGAACTGAGCAGGCTCTTTTCCCTGGCCTGTGCGCCTGAACTGAGCATCAGGCCTGCAGACCGATCACATGCAGCCCATGCACTCATCTTTTGCAAGACTATTGCAACAAATGACCCGCCTGTAATATATTATAACGCTGAGCGCGGCAAATATTTGTTTCATGTTTGTGTTAATATTTTATTTTTAATATTTGGAAGAAGTGGGTTCAGTCTGCTATACCAATGTTCTCTATCTACTGATAAAATATGTTTGAAAATGCGTTTCTCCATCAGGCCAAAATAATAAAAACATTGTATTTATTTTCGCAACTCAAAATCAGATAAGTTCGTAATTTTAACTGTTTAATTAGCTCTTAATCCTCTAATAAATAAGCATTCAGTCATGTTATTTCAAACTGATTTTATTCCAATATTGGTTTTATATGTGTCGGAAATTTAAATGCAGATCGTTTGAGGATAATTCCTAACCAAATTAGACCGTAATTAACATAAAATAATATAAAAATAATGGAATAAATAGATGAGAGTCTGTTGGCGGTGTTTTTTTTTTTTTTTCAATCAAAATCAAAAAATCATCTGAGCTGCAAACACTCCCCCCCATGTACACATGCGTTTCTTGTGACTTTTCTTTTAAGGACCTGCAGATCTGTTAAAACGAACCCTCAACAAGCTGAGCAAAGCCCAAGAATTTCATTTACTAATCTTCTCGTTCTTTTTTGTGTCCGAGCGCACAGTTCTGAGATCAGCCCACCTGTTCTGCTGCAGCTCTGTTTCGGTTCCTAGGCTGTCGGGTGACACAATGGAGCAGTAATGTGACTTTTCCTGCAACGACTTTTAATGATGGAATCACTTTTAGTTACTTGGTGAAATTTGTAAATATTAAAATTACTTTGGGATGGTCGCCATGAGGGCGAAGGCCTCGCATCGGCCTCGGCTGACAGTCCTAAACCTGGATGATGAACAGTCAGATGAGGACTCAAAGTGAAGTTGCAGGATCTGGGTATCAAAGACTAAAACAGCTGGGCTGGTGAGGTCTTTTTTTTATTTTAACACATTATTAAGCTTTTTAAGCTTGAATTAATGCGCTAATTATCTGATTATCTGATTGGTCTGTTTGCAGGTCTGTCTTTAATGTGGATATAAGCACAACAAAACGTATAGAAATCTCCATATGATTCATTATGGAGTTAGTTCGTTAGGCTGCTGCAGTCCGGGTGATGGCTCCTTTTTCAGGACGCGCTTCTTCCTTCTGCTGCCATTGGGCAAAACACTTTGTCTAGCTGTCTGTTCTTACTTCTCATTGGACACGCGGGTTTGCCAGAGCGCACGAGAGCCGCCCTCTGCGCCTAAAAAAAAAAAAGACTCCTCCAGAAGTGATTATCAATCAGAGAGAAGTTAGGGGGACAGAAAGAGAAAAAGACACGGAGTGGAAGGACGGAGAAACGCGTGAAGCGGCAGACCGCATCAAAAACAATCAGTCCTCCCGTGCTGCCAGGATGACACAGTCCGCCTTCACAAGTTTGACGCGGCGTTTCTAGTCACAGTTGGGATTACTTTGGACACTTGGTGAGTTTGCGATCTGCTGTAAACACTGACGTGTGCATTTTTTATTGTTTTGCTTCGCTGCGTTGGACGGACGGAGTGGGTTTTTCGCCGCGTCCCCCCCTCTTAGGGTGGATTTTGTGAGAAATGAGTGAGAGGAGGCGATCTGCCGCAGCTCTGAGCTCTAGAGCCCACGCTTTTTCCGTGGAAGCCCTGATCGGCTCCAACAAGAAGAGGAAGCTCCGGGGCTGGGAGGAGAAGGAGCTGGAGTTGTCCATGGAGAGCCTCGCCACGGACGGAGAGGATCCGGCGCACTGTCTGGATATGGACCCTGGTCAGTGCGCAGACACGCACAACACCGCTCAAATGTCCGGATCTCCGTTATATCACTGCAGAGCACTGCAAGCCCACAAGTCCTGAGTCAAAACGTGGCTCTGTGTTCAATGACCCAACCCACACAGGGCACACAGGCTCCACACTCCACATTGTTAATCTTTACATTAAACAGACTGCGAGCAAACATGTGGAGTTATGGCTTTGATTTACAGGAATATGTCAGCAGTGTGTCTCATATTCCGTGAATGAGCTCAATTTCATCAGTAATAACCAATCAAAAAACAAAACGAGGACTCATTTGATATTTGCTTTGATCATTGCGGGTTGGCCAAGTTTTGACTCTGGACTGGTGGATTACACTGTAAGATGTCCCAAAAATACATCAAAATACTTTGAGTCAAAGCGTAAAGATGTGTTGCTGCTTGAACCGTTTTAACTCAGCAATAATCTGCTTGTAAAGCAGGGAGGCCTCAGCTTAACTGCAGGAAGGTGCACTGGTTGAACCTCACCAGTTAATTTAATGCGTTTCATCCTCGAAGGAGAGCAGCCTTTAAATATTCTGAATTATTTTGTCCTCTGCTAAGACAAAAAAAAAAATTAAAAAAAGTTTTTATGAAGAATTACATTTTACAGTTAAAGCGCACTTCTTGGGTCACACACAGAACAGGCAGTGTTTGCCACATACGAGGGCGCACAGCGAACGTTTGAGGTAAAAATTAAATGTTGTCATATCATCTGCTGAAAAAGTTTATGCCCTTTAAATGCGTGTTGTGGGAAACTAACAATCACACAAGATCATTTTAAAATGTACATAAATGCACTCAAATAGTGGAAAAGCGGGTTGTGTAAAAGAAAAGGAAAATAAAGAAAATGAATGAGTAAAAATAAATATAATTACTTGGAATTCATGGCAAAAAAGTAGTAATATTTTGTGGTTAAGCACTGTTATATTTAGTTTCCTTAAAACAAGCATGCGCGATAAAGCAATTTGGAAAACAAACTCTTCAAAAAAATCTATTTTATACGTTTTTGTTCTTTTTAATTCACAGCTTATCTGCCGCTCAAGCTCAAACTTCACTTTAAGTTTTAGCGCCAGCTCAGCAGTTCTATAGTTTCATTGCACAATATAATGACTTATCTGCACTTTAAATGAAATATCGTGGCTGTTGTCTCATTCTATTTAACCCATAGATTTCAGTCCTTGGAGGTAAACTGACTCAGAAATAAACCTGACTGCTGTCCTACCTGAGGTGGCTTTTTACCTCGAGGCTTCCCTTTGAGTTTAGACTTAACCGGTCATAAGCTTCATTTTTCGCGGCTCGGATTTCAGCGATGGCTTAAATAAAATTTTGTCTGTAAATTTATTCACGAAAAAATATTTATGTTAAGTCGGTGGCTTGAAAATCTTATTTTTTTGGATTTAATGAGCTGTGTAGATATTGTAGGCTGTATAAATTTAAGTCCACATTAGTTAGTGGACATTCACTTTGCCGTATGAATCCTGTTATCGCATAGGCTCATCGCTGCTCATTAAATGTTTGTATTAATGCACAGAAAAGCAGAAGTTACGTTTTTTCCACATCAGAGTGCTGCTCAGACAGTCTCAGGCCAACTGCTTGCAGCAGTCTGACCTTTTGGGTCGCATAAGCTCCTCTCCGGTCTTCAAATTGACCCAAATGCAACCCTTAAATAATAATAAAAAAAAATGATAATAAAATAATAATAAAAGAAAATACACAAAACAAAACTATAATTTACTTGAGGATTTTTGTCCCAGGAACTCTCATGGGAAGTTTGTTGTTGTTATTGAAGTGTAGGACTGCCTGTGGTTAAACGAGGGAGGTGAAACTAAACGCTGATTACAAGCAGCTTGTTACTGTATGTGTTTAAAAAAGTAAACATCATCAAGAAAAATTAAAGCTTAGTCGTTACTGAAAAAAACCGATGAAGTCATTTATTAAAATTTTGTTTTGGTTTAGCGGAACAGAAAGGTCTTTAAGTTCATCTCCTCATAGGTTTTGTATAGTTTCTGAATTTGTGGCTGAATGAACCAGTTCCTGGTTCCTCGCCTCCCCTTCGTCCCGCTCATTAGCAGGCGGATTCCTGGCAGGTTCAGCGGGCCCTGCTTGGGTCCGAAAGCCTCCACTTTGGCGCGTCGGGCGGCGGTGACCGAGAACAGCGAGTCTCTGTGGTCAGATTATGTGGTTTAGAGGAATCCTTAACGGAGTGATTTTATTTTTACTCAACTCCAGGCGATGCTGGAAGCCGGCTGGTCGTATAACACGTTTATTAGCCTCAAAGACAAGGGCAGGACTGAGACATGCACAGACTCTGAACCAGGCTCGGATTTAACAGCCTGCCTGGAGGAGCTCAACAGCTCAGTTAGCTCTGAAAAAAGTTGTTTTGTTAGACCTCACAGAACTACTTCCACCACACATTCATAATATTTATCCATTAAAACACCATTAACAAGTTAAACTACATCTACTGTTAATTAATGTCTAATTCGGCGTATTATGCGATTTACTTTATAATTTTTAGACGCAGATCTGATCTCCTGCAAACACCTGACGTTTTGCTAAAAATCGAGGAATTAAAATCTATCAAGATCACCGTTTGATCATATATTAATATTACTACACTGCTTCTTTTGTTTGCTATTTCTCTAAAAACTTCCTCTCTGTGTAAGCATGCAGGCTGATAAAGAGAGATGGGTTTGAAGCTTTTACTGCTTCCTTGTTGCCTGAGTCTCCATCAGTGAGGAAACAGGTGCTCTCACCGTGCGGATGGTGTTACTTGGTGATTTCATGCTTGGCAAACTGCTGCTGTCCACTTCAGATATATGCTGCAACTTCATTTTATTATATCAGCCTCATAAAGTATCACTTCACCATAAATGTTGCACATCTATCTATATATAAGTGAGATAGATTTACCAGTATATGCAAACCGGATGCCCCCAGTAGATACAGGGCTTTCTGTATGACTTGTACGGCTTCTCTGAATATATGTGGCGCTTATACTCAGTCCAGTATTAGAAACCAAGACATGGCACCTTTATCAGTGCACCCCAGCATTAAATGGAAATGTGCAGATCATTTTAAACAGGTATATTTGGCATGTTCGGAATGTATTTTAAGTTGTATAATTTTTAATATTGCCTACTTGTGGAAATGTTTGGAAGTGTTGCAACACAATCAGGTTCAAGTGGTTAGGTCTATTTATTAGAATCATCTCAGAAGGAAATTAAATATTTATAATCAGATATCAATGTTGTATAATTTAAAGCTGCATCTCATACTAATGATAAAAGGGATTCCCATAAATGTAACACCTAAGATCTGTGGAGATCCATCTAATACATATATATAGACCCAATAAGTGGTAATTTGTCACTGGCTGGTGAGAATGTAAAATTCTATCAGTAATCTACTTCCTGATCACTTTCAGCCTTTTTTTATGAACCTATTAATAACTATCTATTTACAGTTCAGCCCCATTTGAGCTCTCCTGACAGCAGAGTGATAAAATGTGAACTGCAACACAAGAAAGCAATGTAATGTACAGCACTGAGTTGATTAAATTCTGGCCAATTAGTGGCCTAGTATGAATGTTAGTCTCAGTTTAATAAGGCCTGGCATGAGCTTAAGGAACCACAAGATGCTGGCCCCAAGTGATATTGTGTGTGTGTGTGTGTGTGTGTGTGTGTGTACAGCT
>VUQS01025770.1:13846-28742 GCA_015108495.1 Heterochromis multidens | reverse complement strand
AAAAAAAAATAAAAAAAAAAAAAAAAAAAACATACCTTTTTTTTTTTTTAAAAAAAAATTAATTTATTTTTTTTTTTTTTTTTTTTTTTTTTTTTTTTTTTTTTTTTTTTTTTTTCCCCTTACATACAGTACATGTTTTTGGTTTGCCTCACCTCCCAGTTGAGCGTTACACAGGTGTTACTGGTGAGTGTGATAAGTGGCACCCCACACTGGGCAGGAGGACCCGCTGCGGTTGTCACCTCTGTCGGCTCAGAGTATGGTCCGTACTAAGAGACACAGATACCGGCACACAATGAGTCAGTTAATTGATCGACATAAAATAAATGAGCAAATTGAATATTTTGGACTGTTATCCAATATCCAGAGCAGATTCCAAAGCCATAAGTAAACAAGTGCTATTTAATGCAATATTTCATGCTTATCAGGTATAAAATATAATTTCTTGTTCTTTAATGGATTTTATGGTCTCGCCTGGTGAATTATAAGATTTTTATCGCTTTAATTTATTTATCTTCATTTTTATTATTGATCATATTCTTGCTGTGAAAAGCCAAAGAGTTTCTCACCCCAGCCTCATTGGCAGCCCTCAGTCTGAAGCTATACGTTGCACCAGGAAGCAAACTAGCGACAGTGCACTGTAGCTCCGAGCCATGATACACCTCTGCTGGCTTGGTGTCTCCCTCACTCATCTCCAGACTGTACACACACTCCTCACACACTCCCTCAGGGGAGTCTAAGAAGATAAAATAAGAGCGAATGATAAGGAGAAGCAATGAAACTGACCACAATACATTAATTTAAAATGATTTATGATGAAAATACACAGCACATATGTCATGATATTTTGTTATACATAAAATCTTAAAGATGTATTCAGTCATTTTACATGCTTTGTATAATGTTTACATATAATGCTAGTACACAGGGTATATTTTTCAATACTTTCTAAGGGATTTTTCCCCATAAACCAGGTGCTTTTCTATGCTTGCAACAAGATGAAAGTAATAAATAATGGCAACAGTGGGGAAAACCCTCCAATACTTTATGTTTGACCTTCAACTCGAGCCAGTAATTGCAGCCACAGCACTGCCTGAATGTGAGCTGATTAGGGATATGACCAGCTGTATTAAACTGGTTAAAGAAAGAACTTCCTCAGCATGGCAGGCTGGGAGACCTTTTCCTGCCAAGAGATAACAGTACTAATCTACAATAATGGGCTGACATTAGGAGAGTTAAGTCAGATATGAGGCTAGGTTAGGCATTTAATGAGCTAAATTAGGGCTCAATTAGGCTGAAACATGGTTGACTTAGCTTACATTAGAGTTGGCCAGGGAAACATATTAAGTGGCCAGAAGGTGATTTAGCTGCCTTATATGAAAAGAATTCAAATATATTATAGTAAATAAAAGTAAACACAGTGTACGTGTATGTCTGCACTCACCCCATTCTAACTGCACCTCCTTGTGTTTGGCTTTACCCACAATCCTTGGCGGCTGGCAGGGCCCTGGCGGGACACTTAATGTACGGACTGGAACACTAACAGTGCACTTCAAGAGCAAAAGAAATGTAAAGAGAGAGAGAGAGAGGACAAAAGACAGTTATAGGTGGGTTTGATTAATTACTGGCAACTGTTTTTAGGAAAGACTATTGAAAAGGTTGTTTGCCAACAACTATATATTTTTAGTGCAAAAGAATCTTTTTAATGCCTTCCAGTCTACACCATGGCACTGCATTAAACCGGTTTAGATCATATTTACAAGATAGGGCCTACTTCATGTTGCTTGGTAACTCTGAATCTGAACAAAAAAACTTATGTGGAGTTCCTCAGGGGTCTATTCTTGGACCTCTCCTATTTAACAAATACATGCTTCATCTTGCTCAGATTATATAATATTAAAATTTTTCCTATCATTGTTATGCAGATGACACACAACTGTACATATCAGTGTCACCTCAGAATTACTGTCCACAACACTTACTCAAAAATTGCACTAAACAAATTGATTGGATGTGACAAATTTCCTGCAATTATACCGAGAAAAGACTGAAATTGTTGTTTTTGGCCCTAAAGAAAAAAAGAATAAAAGTTTCAGCCTATCTAGAAAGGATGACACTTAAATCCTCAAACCAGACCAGAAATCTTGGCGTAATTATGAATTCTGACAGCCACATAAGACAATTACAAAATCAGCCTATTACTATCTTAAAAATATAGCAAAAATTAAAAAAATGTCTGTCAAAAGCAGATATAGAAAAACATTTATTTTTATCAGGTTAGACTACTGTAACAGTGTCTTTATGGGTCTTAATTAAAAAAAAATATCAATCAGAATGCTGCAGCTAGAATAACAAACACCAAAAAGGTTGAGCACATTACTCCAATTCTCAAATCTCTGCAGTGGCTTCCTGTGTCTCAAAGGATAGATTTTTAAAATAATTTTACTTTACAAAGCACTAAATTGACTTGGACCTAGTTATATTTCAAATCTAATTGTTCCTTACAAAACATCCAGAACTCTCAGGTTAACAGGAAGAAGCCTTTTATGTGTTCCCAGAATGAGAATGAAACAAAGTGAATCAGCTTTAACCTGTGAAACAAACTACCCAAAAACCTGAGATCAGCTAAAACTGTTACTTCATGTAAATCAGGGCTTAAAACTTTATTATTTGAAGTTGCTCATCAATAAACCCTGTCTGCAACCTCCTCTTAACCTTTTATTTGTTTTAATTTCTGGTGGTTGGTTCCCCATGCTCACATATTGTCTAAAGATTAGTAAAACAGTTCTCTATAGACGACTGGATCCTCCTGTAGTTTTGCTGCTGTTTTGACAATGCTTTTACCAAGGTTGTAGCAGAAACAACCTGAATTCACGGTGACAATCACGTCTATAGTAGACATTAGCGTGCCAGATACATGTAACTAGACATCTGGGAACATGGGAACTCCAGACTTGTTTGTTTTTTTCTTCTAATTGTTGTTGTTATAGTTCCTTCATGATTGTTTGTGGATGCTTCATAACATGATATGTATACATGTTGTTTTACATGTTTTAAATCCCTCTTTCTTGCCCTCTGTAAAGCACTCTGAATGACCTTGTGTCTGAATAGTGCTACAAAAATAAATGTGACTAGACTTGACTGGCTGATATGATAATTATAAATTGTGCTTTGTTGATATGTGTATAGATTTTACACTTTTTTTTTTTCTAGAAAAGCACCACTGAGCACTGCTTCACTGTAGCTTCACTTCCAACTTAAGAACCTACTGAAAATTCAAAGTTCACAGTGTGTATACATCCATATATGTGAGTCTTACTGGGCTGTGTCCTCCGGTGGTGATGCTACACACACGTAGGCGATAAAAGGTCCCTGGTCTCAGTCGCTCACACACACACTGCGTTGCTGGACCACTGTATGCTACTTCCCACTGGCTTGCTGCACATACACACACACACAAAAAAATTACACAACTAATCATATTCATGAGCTAAAGTACATACACATAATCAACTGGTGTTTTGTACGTATTTCTGCAGTTTCCAGAAACAGATTACCACTGACAACACTTTGTGTTTCTGTTCTGTTGTTGATGGATTGGGTATGCCTGCGAAATATAATACTCTCCCTGTGAAGCAGCACTGTGTCATGCAAATATAGGCCTCGTTTACATCACAACACAAATTTCCCAGCAGAAGTGTATTGTGATTGTATAATGCATATACAGACTAAATATAGCTAAAAGTGTAGTTTGAATAAACTTGACAATATGGCACTTCAAATAGACAACACTTGGTATCTTAAAAGCACAGAGTAAATACGAGCTAGAGACAATCAAATCATCCAAATGACTTTTTTTTAGGTCAATTTTATTGACAGAACAACAAAGGCTTCTATTCTATTCTATTCTATTCTTTTGTTCATTGATACTCAACACCAATCTCTGACATAATTGAATAAATAGTGATTTGATAAAATTAACTCTTCATTCTATACTATGGACTGAAAGGAACTAGAGAAGATTAGGTTTCCTGTAGGTCAGATCTGAATGACACCGCATGTATCAATAAGTTAATTTGATGCTAAGAGTGAAGTATGGTTTCTATTCTTCTTAGGCAAGTAAGTGAGAAAAATTAAATGGGACACGAGAACAAGTTTAGGTAAAAAAGGATGGACGGTACATTTCAAGCCTTGTGTTATAAGATACTGGACTTAGAAAAAGCTTTGACATTAACTGAATATGATGTGCTTGGATAGATACACTGACAAGTAGACATAACACAGGTACCTTCAGAGCATCCCTCTGAGATCTCAAGCAGGTATGTAAGAGCTTCTGAGCCCCCGTTGTCCTGGGGAGGATCTGTTTAAACAATTGATGAACTGATTTTAGTTTGAAATAGTACTGGACATAAACAATATTCTCATCCCAGGGGACAACATGTAAAAAATAATAGTCGTTATTTGAGTTGGTAGGACACCAATGACAAAAATCTATCAGCAGGCAACCTGTTAAAAACAAGCATATAACGCACATTTAAAAGTCATCAGTTAACATTTTTCATTACATGTGACATCCTTATCAATGCACCACACACAAGACAGTCAGGGGCTGTTGTGAAGTTTTAGCTGTTGTAAAGTTTTGTCTTTTGGCCAAATGAAAATCATAATCTTCTAAAAGACTTGTGAAGCTGTTATCAAATGTTACTGTACCAAGGAGTCAGTCATTTTGTTACCACTCTTGTATTGTTCTTCTTCTCTCACAACCTCTCTTGTAACAAAGTAGACACTGGAAAAGGTCTGCATTTTTCCCCATTTTCTAGAATGTTGGGAAGCCACATTTCCAATTAAAAACTTGACCTTGTCCTCTCCTCTCCTGTTTTTACTTTTATGCCGTCTTGTAGCCTTCCGTACTTCTTGCAATTGTTCTGAAAATGTGAAACACTTAGAAAATGGTTTCACACTAACAGCAAACAGTGCCAGGACTCTGGACCAAGACTCCTTTGTTTTAATGTAGCGAGGTATGACTTTTTGTTCCAGACTTTGATCCAGGGAAGGTTTCACACATGTAATCTTAGCTTGGATAAAAGTGAAAAAGTCCAGACCAAATAAATTCTGTATCAAAGCACCCTCAATGAGTCTCTCTATATATATTGTATATGATATGATACATGTGCATGTATGTGTGCCTGTTTACCCCATGTGACAGTAAATCCATAGGGTGTTGCTTCGGTGACACAGGGTGTAGATGGAGGGCCTGGTTTGTCTGGATTGGTGGTGCAAACCAACACTTCACTTGGACTGCTCTTTCCCTCCATGTTTGACGCTATGAGCTGCAGAGAGAGGGGAATGGACAAAAGGGCCAATTAAAGACAGAACATGTAACAAAGGTAAAAAGGCAGAAAGAGTGGGGGGTCAGCAGGGGAGAAGTGGTTGACAGAAGGTTAAAAACAAACAAACAAACAAACAAAAAAAGGATGAAGGACATCCATTCAGCTCAGTGACTGAGCAGGCGACTACATGTTGTAAGGCCATGTTCGATTCTGACCAAATTCCCTTTGATGGATGTCTTCCCAGCTCTCTTTCTCCCTGCTTACCTGTCTCCTTTTCACTGATATGTCTATTAAAGGTAAGAAAAGCCCCAAAAAATAAAGAAAGAATGAAACGAAGGGGAAGTAAGAGAAATGGAGGAAAGAAGAAAAGGCGAAAAGAGTATAGACAGAGTGGAAAACTAAAGAAAAAGGCACAGCAAGCTAAGAAGAGAAACAGAAGAATCTATGAAAAATTAAATCAATTGTCCTGATAAAGTAAATAGAGCCATTACTCTCTGCCTCTTCACTTATGTTTTTTTTTTTTTTTGCGTCTCTGCCTTCTTTTCTCTTCTCCTTATATTGCTACATCCAATGGATAATTTTGCTTGTTACGTTATGTTTACACCGGATGGATAGCACAGGGAAGGCAGAAAGACTTGATTCTTTGTGTGTGTTCATGTGTTTTGTGTTTTGAAAAATGTGAAGCTTTATCAGACAGTGTGCATGAGGGTAGGTGTTCTTTGAGATGGCTGTATCATTACACACAAACTCACCTGGTGAGGTGCATGCAAGAAGATTTTAATAGATTTTTACAATTTCCTCAAGTTATGAACAGGTACAAAAACCACAGCTAAGTGTTAGAAGCCAATTCTCTCGTGCCAAAAAAAAAAACATATTTTGCATGTTCTCTCTCAAAAACATTTTTCAACAAGCGGGACACTTCAGTGCTAAAAAAAAAACGCAAACACTTACCCTGAATTTATACTGTGTACTCCTGTTCAGGCCTTGTACAGTACAGGTCAAGTTTTCTCCAGTGTACTTTGGATGAAAGTCTGTTCCCTGTGGGAGGTACAGTGTTTGATTCTTTCAGCATAACTTATTGAGTATATGGATGCAATAAATGTTGACTTTTAGCTTACATTTTATTATTAGTATTATTATTATTACATATTAGCAGAAAGAGAGTAGAGAGTCTGTGGGAGCATATAGTGCAATTCCATTTATATATACAATACATGCTCAGAGTTTATGTCTGCTTCTGCCTGTATGCTTTTGTATAATTGGATTTTTGGCTGTGCATCAGTGGCATTTACCCGAAATCTTTGTCAGGAGATTATGAATATCATCTTCAATATTTCTTTCTACTGTTTTTTAATGTATATACATAACTTTCAGACTGAGATTTTTCAATCCTTCTCCTACTACCTTGAGAATTCAATTGACTGACTGCTGCAGTACAACACACCTTAATGCTGATTTATAAAACTCATAAACTGAGTACAAACTAACACAAACAGACAAATCTAAGGCAAGGCTTCCTGTTTACTTAACTATTTTCTAGAATCTTTGAGGTCTATTTTTAATGTAAATGAAAATAAGTTACAAATGCTTCTGTGTAAGTATGGTACTCACGCTGTTGTCCTCCTGGATCTCGAGTGTGTATTTGAGCTGCTCCTCACTGGGACTGCCCTCAGGACGCCCCCACTCCAGGGTCACCCAGGACACCCCTGCCCTGACAAGCCGTGGTGCCAGAGGCAGAGCAGGCAGGGTGCCCATGGTGTAAAACACCACCTCTGTACTGAAGCCACTGCCGAAAAACACATTTCCATTTTAGGTTTTCCTTTAAAATGCTGAAGCAAATGATTGACTCTTGCAAGAGGAAGAAATGCTGATTGTCATAATTCTCAATTTCAGCTGAGATGGAGGCATGAACATTTTTCAAAGTGAAAGGTGGAGAAAAACCTGTGAAAAAGAAAAGGACACTGACAGAAGTGCTCCTCTGATTAATCACAGTATGTGGGGTTGCGAAGAAGACATTACAAGAGTCCCGAAAAAGATGTGGAACAGAAAAAAAAGGGAGTGCATGATTTGTAGTTGGAAAAAAATATTCAAGTTAGAATAAAAACAAATAACCCAGATTCAAATCTGCCAAGCTGAGAATGCATTAAGGCCGTTTGAGTTCATTCACAGAGCTAATATTGCCTCCCTCATTCTCGGTCCCCTCTATGACCTCCCTTCTCCCCTTCACCCTAATGATTGCAGGTGAGATGGTCCAAGCTATAATGACAAAGAGGAGGCAAGAGGAGAGTAATGGGGAATATGTAATGAGGGAAAATGGAAGAGAGGATGGCTATTATTCTGCATGTAACATCAGAATAACAGTTCGGTGCATGCCTGCTACCACTGTGGTATATAATGAAGAACAAGAAAAATCATGGCATATGCCTCCTATGATACTGTATTCATGTAAGTGTGTATATATAATGTGTGTTTATAATTCAGTAACAGGAAACTGTACCTTCGGCCCATGTCATTGTGTGCAGCCACCCTGAATGTGTAGCCACAGGCAGGGGAGAGTCGTGTAACCTTATAGTGCCTCTGGTTCCCAAAGTAACATTCTCTGAAAACACTGTTCTTCTTTCCCTGCAGAGGAGAGGTACACAGAAAAGAAATAAAGACAAGAACAGACATTAAGATTAATAAGCTCACGCTCAACAAAAAGTTAAATATGAAGGAAAAAACAGATATTCGTTGGAAAAGCATAATTCACAGTCTTCGGAGTGCACATCTAGTCTGAGGAGCCTAATGTTGACATCTGTTTAGGGACACTGGTGATAGGTATGTGCCTTTTTTGAGGTGAGGGTAGAGCATGACAGATGACAGACTTACCTCATCCCACTCGAGCAGGTAGTTTGTAATTTTGGATCCGTTGTCACCCGGGGGCTGCGGATGACAGTGAAATGGACCAAGGGATGTGGACAAGGGACAAGAGAGAGATTGAGAGCTTAGCTAAGGATAAAAGACTCTGACAATGAGACAGACAGAATACCGGCTGTGTTTTTATGATTGGCTTTATATCCTGTCTGGGTGACTGATGTCACTCTTTATCAATGACAGTGTGTAAGGATAAAAATTACTAAAAGAACAGTTCACAGAGGACACAGGGATGCACCCTAACAGAGTTGTGCAACAATGCAAGACTGTCTATTAGGTGCTGCAAGGCTCATAAGCTCAAACTATTAGATAAACCAGGTAAAGCAAAAGATACTGTACTATTTACTTACTTTCCAGCTGTATCACTGTCCAGATAACATTTGGTAGGCACAGACTCAACTCAATGGACTAGTCATAACGAATCAGAGTAATTGGATAGACTTCTAATATACGGAATTCAAAAATTCATTGAAAGTATCATAATGATGAATCACTGTGATGTTTCTTGGGGTGAAAATGCTTTATGGAGGAGTATCTGGACATGAAGAGGTCTGTGGCTGTACCTTCCACTGTAGGGTGAGGGTGTTCTTGTTGCGGTGTGAGAGTTTGGGGGGTAATGGGACATCAGGGACAGTGGATTCTGTAGTGAATGAGCCGGCCTCTGAACATAAGCCTCGGGCCGAGTTGAACGTTGCTAACACCCTGATACAAAAAGACAACAAACAGTTAAAAGACATTTCAGTGATTCCTGGTCACTCATAAGGTACAACTTGAAAATCAGAGGCACAGAAGTAGTAAAAGTAACATTAAAAAGACTGAGTCCTTACCGTACATGGTAGTCTGTAGCTGGCCTGAGATCTTTCAGATGGTACTCCAATTCTTCACCACTGAAACACAGACAAGACATTAAAAGTCACCAGTCTCTTTTGGAAGAGCTTTTTATGACTTATATTTGGATGTTGTATTTTTTTTGTCAACTCGTGTGTTTCCTACCTGTATATAGTGCGATATTTTCCATCTCTTCCCTTATCTGAGAGAGAGACCTCATAGGAGCAGGACACAGGCATCCCGTTACTATGCCTGTTCACCAGCCCTGCTGGGGGGGCCCAGGACAGCCGTGCAGTCCGTGCCTGAATATTGGAAACCTTCAGGACACAAATAAACACACATACTGCAAGTTATAGCGCATCTGCTGGTGAAGTCAATCACAGATAGTTAAAAGCCACTTCAAATCACTGTTGGATTTGCACACAATGTCACCAGTAGCAGTCATTAAAATAATGTTTAAATGTATGTCTGATGAAAAGCTGAATCCTTCAAGTGGGATATCTGCTGTTTGTCTGTCTCTATTTGTGACTGCACTCCTTATAAATGCTTTGTGTTAAAGGACATCAAAGATAAATCACATCAGCACTGACACAAAACAACAGTTAATGTCACAAGGAAGCCTCAGAATTGTTCTACATTTTCTTTCCTTCCACTTTCTATTCTTTCTCATGCTCAACTATAATAAACTTAATCAGTTTAGAGGTCATCTGAGGTTTTGAGAACAGATAAATTACTACTACTGTACATCAATCAAAGGTCTATTTCATATATTTCTCAGCATCTCCATCTCCTGTTATACTGCATATTCTCTGTGTTTCATCACTTAGTTCTCACAGTCTCAACCCGTGGCATAAACTCAAAGATGTTAAATGGGCCACTTGCACAGCATGCTGACCAAACTGCTTTAACTTGCAATGAGCAATTCCTCTCTACTAAACCATGTCTGCACGGAAGCAGCTCATTCATTCAATCGCATTCCCCTTAGGGAAGGAAAAAACCTATTACAGTGTGTGCGGCATGGATGAGCAGATGCTGCCCTCAGGTGGCCAGCATTAGCACAGCCTAAATTATAATTACTCTCCCTGCTGCTAAAGCTCCCAAAATACATTTGAAAATGAGGAATGCACTACATACACAAGTCAGTACAGATATTATTCTAAATGTAAGCATTTCGTTTTCATGTGAATCACAGAGACCAAATAAACATATGGAAAAGTCATCATTGCTTAAGCTAGCTGCAACTACATCGGACAAGGAGGTGATTGATGAGGGTGGTTTTAATGTATGTGTGCGTGCAGTTGTGGGAAGAGGTATGCCAACCTGTGGTTTTTCGATTGTAGACAGCATGTCTTGAACACGCTTCCCCTCTGAATCATGATCTGAGGAGAAAGACAGAAGAAAAAGAGAGTAATTATCAAGAATGACATAATAAATATTCCAATGTAAAAGAGAGGCTGTGTGTATAAACTGAGGTGAGAAGTCCCAAGGGCATTGCTCCCACATGTCAGCCCATAGTTACAATCTGTGAAAACAGTTTCTACATTTCTTAATATGAGTCTGACTGTCAATGTTTTAATTGAAATGATAAAGGAGGAAAAAAAAAAATCAACCATTCTAACTTCCAGAACAGATCCACATTGGCAGCTGCTGACTGACAAGAACGTTTTCAGTTTCCACATGTTACTGTCATATGTAGAAATCTAGGGCTCATTATTACACAAAGTCAGCCAAGGTTTGCATTTACACTGGGGAATTAAGATTGAAAAAGTCACCAGAATGCATTTTCATTCCCTAATCAACCCTAATGTTGTCTGTAACATTTTCAGTCCAGTGAGTAATTCAACCATCTGTGGAAAAACGAAATAAAAATAGCCCAAAATAGAGCAAAAACCCATCAATTCATTAGAAATTCTGTTGCCTAATGGTGTGTGATGCAACACTTGTTTTCTTCAATAAGTGCCTATTTCATCTCATCAAGTCGTTATGAACACAGCCGTCGGGGGAAAAAAAACAAAAAAAAACAAAAAAAAAACCCACTAAATGCATTCCACAGAAAGCAATACTCAAGGATTCCTGATCTATGACAAAAATAAGGGGATCACCAAAATAAATAAATAAATAAATATGACTCATATTCCACAATGACTATTCTGCTCTGTACATAAGAACTGATGGAGTCAACAGTTCATAGAAATAATAATTCTAATCATTATGATGCATCATTTTCAATCGACTATGAGTCTGTGAGTAATTGTTCACAGAAACGTCTGACATCAGTGTGGTTGTTGTTGTAGCCCACCTCATTGACTTTATTGTGTAACTTATACCGAATACATGTGTATGTGATGACTGTGTTTCGTGCATTTTGTAAAACACACTTAATCAGATTTAGCTGTGAATTGACATATGGATATGTGGTTAAAAAACACTGATTCTTTTGGGGGAAAAAATGCATCAGCCACTAATGTTGAGAGAAGTAAATGTGACTTCTTTTGTACATTGAGAATAAAAATAATGACTACATACACTTAATAACATAGTAGAAAAAGGGCATTAATCTCTATGAAAATGTTGCCGCTTATTATCATGTAATATAGATGTGAAAAATAATTCTGAAACCACCACTCAGTTTATAATTAGAGTGTTCATATGTAGCGATTTTGACAATCAAGTTTTCATCAAGTCATTTATTAAGTAAAAATGCCAAAAGCACATTTCCCATTTATCAAAACTGAGCTTTTGCAGTTCTTCTCTGTTTTATTTCCTCATAAATCAAAGCTCTTTGGGTTTTGGACTGGAATATGAAGCTGGCTCTAAAAGATAGTGAAGACATTTTTCAATATTTTCTGACCTTTTTTAAATATGAATTCTTTCACTAAAAATATAACCAGTTGATGTCAAAACCTTAAAAGGGTACTTAGTAGACATAAAACTACCATTATAGAGTGTGAGCTGGGCTGTTATTTTTACTATACCATCTGAGTGTGTCATGGGTGCTCCATAGCCTCTTTGAAAGTAAGCAGCATAAACACACGCATATAAAAACACTGGTCCACTGACACATGTCAAGGTGATTTAGTAGACGCTCAAGGTTGTTATGAGGGCGAGAGCAAGTGAATGTGTGCGCACATGTGTGGGAACTTCCCACTCCCCAATGCTGTCGCCCACCCCCACCCCGTGTGATCCCCGAAGTTAAGGTTTTTCCCAATTGAAGGGGATCTGCTTTCTCCATCTGAGTCTGACCACTCAAGATCACACAGGATGTCTCTATAAATCTTCACGTGAAGGTAAGCAACAGCAAGACCTGCATGAAACCAAGACTGATTGATGCATATGTTACAGGAGGTAGAAAACAGGAAAAAGTCCACGCACATCCTCATCACCATGTGGGGCAGGTGCAGAGCCGAAAAAAATGTTTAACAAAGAAAAAGAATTAACGGTTCGCACACTGGAGGAGGTAGGACACTGTCAAACATGCAAACATGCACGCACATGAATGGAGACACTTATACACAAGCGCAGTATATTTGAAACACAAACCGCTTTTTACACAAAGATCAATGTCTATTTGGCGCAAGTGATGAATGATTGAGCGTGTATGTGTATGTGTGTGTATGTATGTCAGTTCCTCTGACGGGTTATGGAAGAGGTTGCCTTAATGTGCCTGGGGGTACACTTATGAGTCATGGCAACAGTGATGTCATGGAAGCACAACCTCTACTTGCCCTCCCTGTGTGTGAGGAAAAAAAAAAAAAGCAAGAGCAAAAGAGAAACTGTGTGTGTCTCAGTATTAGGTTACAGGAGACTGCTAATGGGCAGTGGGGGGAGGTTTAAGCTACTGTTTGTACATGCGTGTGTTGGGGCTGGCAGCACGGGTAGAGTTCAACAGGTGAAGAACATATTCTGCATCACTGCTCGACACATTAGCTCATTAGTGCATGTTTTTTTTTTTCGTTTTTTTTTT
Source organism: Heterochromis multidens (assembly GCA_015108495.1). Lineage (NCBI taxonomy): Eukaryota > Metazoa > Chordata > Actinopteri > Cichliformes > Cichlidae > Heterochromis > Heterochromis multidens. The sequence goes on along the minus strand of VUQS01025770.1, from coordinate 15,710 downwards.
AAATATATACACTTATTCTTCCATTCTTCCATTTGGACAAAACTGAACTTTATATCTATTATAGCACAGCTCCAAACATGAACAGCTCCATCAAACAACAGGCTGGCCCAGCTTATCGGATCAGCCGTTAAGTGAAAAAGAAGAGTGTGGCCTGGTCAGTGGTGTTGTTACAGTATTTACAGTACCTGTCTCATGCAGCCAAGAGCACCAAGTTAAGAGGTGGTTTCTCTCTCTATCTCAACAAAGTCTCAAAATCTCAGCTTGTGACATAAGAAGGGCACTTATTTAATATTTCAGAAGACTAGCAATAAAGTTTGAAAAACCACTACTGCTTTACCTCACCACTGAGTGTTATGACTCACTGTGGTTGGTGAGTCCATCTGCTTAAGTGTTTAATACAGAGATGAGCCACGAGATGATGCTGATGGCTGAAATCTGAAACTGAACCTTTTCTTAGTGTTACGCCACACGCTTCTATGTCCTTACTGTTCCTCTCTCTTCTGTTTTTGGTGCTGCCCACGCACCATCACTTCCTATTCTCGTCTGACCTCACCTCACATCCCGTCTGAGTCTGACCAACTGTGTTTGATTACTGAGAACAGCCAGACAGAGCGAGGGACAGGAGGAAGAAGAGGAATGAAGGAAAATGATGGGGGGGAACACTAAAGGACAGAGTGCAAAGAGAGGGGTGAGGACAGACAAGATGAGTCTGGGTAAGAGATTAGGTATAAAAACAAAAGGAAATTGAGAGACAAAGAGCAAGCCAGGGATCAACGGAGAGGAGGACAAAGGGAGAGATGACAGTGGAAAGGGAGAAAAAGGCTTAGGATGATGTGTAGCAAGGATTACAAAAACTTTACTGACATCATCAGTAGGTGGAGAGCAGATGCACACCACTGATCTGAATAGTCATATAAATATAGTATGAGTCACTTACAAATCCAGGCTGGCTTTTCTTAAAAGTTACAAAAATATACCAGAAGCATATAGTGTATGTATTTATTTTATTTTGCTATAACAGCGCTGTGTGGCGGTATGAGCCACTGATTCTCGCAGTATTTTTCCTCACTGTAAAATTTCATTTCAAAGTTTTATGGTGCCTTCAATGTTCCCTAACACAAAAGTATAAGAGTCACTGAGATCATTTAAAAATACTACTAGATCAGGGATGTCAAAATCATTTTACATCGTGGGCCACGTGGAGCCCACTTTGATCTTAAGTCATCCAAAACAGTGAAACTCCCCTTTCTGTTAGTCTAAAGAAATCTGAATGAAAAGAAACCTGTCAGCACTACTCTTTGGGCTTAAATTATAAGAAATAAACTTACTGCGCACCATTGTATACAACAGAAACTTGTATACATGTATACATTTGTATAAAGAGAAGAAAAAAAAACAGAAACTTTACTGCAATTTAATTGTTTATTTATTACTTAATTCCTTTGATGTAGTATGAATGGCCATCGAGGGGAGTATCTATATCAGTTGGAAAACTTGTAAAACTTATGAAATACAGTTAAAAAAAAAAGTCCAAAATTTATGCCCTCCTTCACATTTTCCAAAGCTGTCCAGTGGGCCAGATTGGAGTCTTTGCTGGGCCGATTCTGGCTCCTGGGCTTTATGTTTGACACCCCTGTACTAGATTATTTTTCACCAGTTTTAATTGCGCCTGCTTTTTTTCTGGTTATTTGTTGTGTTATTTTGTGTGGCACTTAGTATGTTGGATGACAAGAAGAAACTGCTAGCCCATTCAAGTATTTATGGCCATTCTGCAGAAGCAATGAGAAAGTAGTTATTAAAAGAATCAATTATGATGATCCATTTTTTTTCTTTAGGTACAATCTGAATATTTTTTCTCCTTTAC
>VUQS01025769.1:5553-27465 GCA_015108495.1 Heterochromis multidens | reverse complement strand
AAAACAGGAACAGGCACACACACACACACACACACACACACACACACACACACACACACACACACACACACACACCTCTTCTATGTTTACAATATATGACATTCATTGCACTATTGCACAGCAGTACTTGCACTTTTTCTCGCACCTTACATTTCATATCATCTCACTGGTCAGTAATCATCTCACTGGTTAGCTCTGTCTGTATGTCTTCCCCGTTGTCTACATGTTTTTTTTGTTAGTCTTAGATGTTCTTTTTGCACTGTCTGTGTTCCATGTTTACACTGTTCGCACTTATGTAGTTAGTCTATGTCGCACACGCACACGTCTCACTTTATGTACAGTCTGTAACTTTGTCACAAATGTTATATGTAGCACCTGGTTCCGGAGAAATGTTTCGTTTCACTATGTACTGTATAACATGTATGTAGCTGAAATGACAATAAAGCTCAACTTGAACTTGAACTTGAACTTGAAAATATGGGTTTACAAGATTTGCAAATCATCTAGGAATTCGGGTTTCTCCTACCAGATAAAAACATGCGAGGGTAATGCCATTTATCTTTGTATAGTTAAGTAAAAACAATCAAAATTTATAAAACTATTATTTACATGGTCACAGTTGCACCTGTGTTGGTGAGAGAAAGATAAGACAAATAGATAATACCTATTGTGCATTCGTACTGTCTATGGGCTTGCATGTCAGTTTATCTGTATAGAGCCAAAATGCTTGTCTAAATTGCCTTTTAGAATAAATCTCATGGAATCTGAGAACAGAATAACAATGTTAGCATGTTCACATAATATTTAACATATTCACCCTCATGGGTAAGCATTTTAACATCCTAACATTTCTTAATCAGCAAAAAACATCAAGAACAACTTCTACTAAAAAGTAGTTTTAAACATATGTGGTCATAATGTTACTCCCATTAAAATAATAATGGAAACAGATTCTGAAGAAGACCGAAGATAAAAATGTACAGGGTCTCCTGCAAGTCAATATATCAGAAAGGCAGCATAATTTATGTATTGCTTTCGACAACATTAGAAACATTAGAAGCTCACAAGATTTTCTAGACCTAATGTGTTGCTAATGTTAGATAAACAATGTTCATCATTGCCATCTCTGACAAGTTAGTCCAACCCCACAAGTTGATGGAATTGGTTCCAATCTGTGGCATCGTTTCAACAAGCTTATGCATTGTCACAATATTTATTTCCATTTATTATTTTTTTTTCCATCTTTTTTTCCATTTTTTCCAAATCTCGACTCATCAGACCAGATGACCTTTTCCATTGCTCTAAAGTCCAGTCTTTATGCTCCCTAACAAACTGAAGCCTTTTTTCTGACTAGCCTCACTGATAAGTGGTTTTCTTAAGGCTACACAGCTGTTTAGTCCTAATCCCTTGAGTTCTCTTCACATTGTGCTGTAAAAATGCTCTTTCACTATTAAACATGAGCTCTGAGTTCTACTGTTGATTTTTTATGATCTGATTTCTCCAAATGTTTAAGTGACATCCGATCACGATCATTCAAGATTTTGTTTTGACCATATTTCTACCACAAAGATGATGATTCACCACTATCCAATATTCCAGGTTTAAATAATGTGTTGGACAATTCTTAACCCAGTTTTAATAGATTCAGCACATAAATAATAATTTGACCCTGAAATGGAGTAACATCTTTTCCACAACCAACGGATTGTCATATAATGGCTGTGTGGCTGGCAGATTAGGACCCAAATGCAGGACTTGTAGGCAGAACTAAACTCAAAGCGCCAAAATAAAATGTGAACCCACAAAACACTGGGTCAACAGTGGACCAGAGTGGTGACCAGTAGACAGGCCAACATTTCCATCCTTCATTCAATGCTGCCAGCATTGCTAAAAATAGAGTGTATTTAGAAGAATCTTTCAACATACAGGGGATACAGTGTTACACAATACAGTTTCAATCAATTGCATTTAAATGAAAACAAGAAATCGGCAGTAAGAATCTACTGCCCAGTAGGGGCTCAGTAGGAGTCTACAAACACACCAAAGAGGGAAACACTTCTGTAAGTAGTCCCCACTCCCCAAAAAATAAAAAAATAAAATAAAAAAAAGAGGATAAGGCGTATCAGCACTTCCATGAATTGAGATTGTACATCAGAGTTTCTACTATGTGTCTATGGGTTTGCATGATAGGCAGGTGTGGGTGCCTTGCTGGCTGTCTTTAATTTCTCCTGTCAGAGAGAGCCAAGATGGCAATTAATCATCATTCATTAATTACTGACGGACAGTTGCCTTGGCAAACCCAACACTGACTGGTACTTTCTTGGGCATTTGCCTCTGTCAAAGTAAAATCCTGCTGATGGTTGGATATTTTGAAAAGAGGGAAGACTAAACTATATAAATTATGAAACAAGATAAAAATCAAAATACCAATTTGAAAACTAGGAACCTGCAATGAGCTGTCTGGAAAACAACCTTAAAAGAGAAAACAGATAAAAGGTGTGTATGTGTATGAAAAACTACAGAGAAAAAAAAAATCACAACACAACAGCAGCCATTAAGCTTCACATCTTTAATGTTAATGATCCTTTTAGATATTAATGCCTTATGCACCTTGACTGCCATACTTTTTTGTAATGTGTCACCTAATGATAATATATCTTACATCTGAAGTTCAATGCAGTCTAAGTTCAGAATTCCTCATCAGATGCATAGATGATAGTACTAATTTCCTGAAATTCAATTTATTGTGAAATAGTGATAAGAAAACTTACCTTTTCTAGATTATGTGTCAAAAAAGTCATATAATCTAGAGCAAAACATGAGTATTAGACTAGAATCTCCCTCTAATTTTTTGACAGACATTACTGCAAGTTTAATACCTTAAAGTGATATTAATTACATCAACTGTGTAACCCTGTGAGGTCCAAGTCTTTAATCAATGATGAGAAGAAACCCCAAATAAACAACTACTGTGTGTCATACATTTTGATGGCATAGCATTTAGAGATACTTAGACTTCACTGGGTGAAGCCTTTTATATCAAAGCCAGCACTACATCAAATTATTTTTAAAATGTGAGGAAATAGTATAAACTTATTATCACTTAATTCCCAACACGGTAACTTCAAATTCCTTGTCTTGTCTGACACCAGTTCATTGATACAGACTTACTAACAATGAGGACTAATTATTCAAATTTGAGAACCCTGAACCTACAAAAAAAAAGACAATTACTCAAAAAAGTGGTAAAATACATTTTATGTAAATGGACTAACATTCTGTTCACTCTGAGTTGGAAAAACCACAGTCACATGACAGTTTCAAGTAGTATTTACAACAGATTTTTTAAAAATCTCTTCAATAAACTGATGCTCCATAATATCACTAACCAATATTTTACAAAGGGATGCTCGATTTGTATTGAGACTAAATATGTTTGAACCTTTTAAGTTTTAAGCAGGATATAGTTAATTTAAGGTATGCATAAAGTAGTTTAAGTTTCATGGTTAATTGTCATAGATTTCAGATGTGCTACATTATGTAAATTTGTACAAACTTCTGAAGCTGAGTTCTTACCTTGGTGTGCGCAATGAGCAAACAGTTTGAGTGCTCATGCTCACAGGCAATCTCATACTCAGGCAACATGTCAGCCAGTTGCTGAACGAAGGCGACCACTTCCTGGTGCCAGGGAACGTTTGCCATGGTCAGACTGCTGGCAGAGCTTTCACCGCAGTATGTCACACCCTGGAGACACATAAGAGCACAATCAGAAGCAAAACAGTTTTTTGTCTTCACACAAAGGCCTAACTAGTTTGATTGACAGAGTTATGTTTTCAGTGATGTTTGTCTGTTAGCAAGATTACACAAACTACAAGGCCAACATTCATAAAAGCTGTTTGATATGTTGAGTAAAGGAAGAACCAGTTTTAGATCATATCTGAGTTTTGTAGAACACCATAAAACCTCCACTAGTAGAGCACTCATTTAGTGCCTTACTAGTTTTCTTTCCTTTCTTTCTTTTTTTTTAAAAAAATACATAAATAGATTTTCCAAGAAACATGATATTTTAGCAGAAGCTGTTTGTGGGTTGGAAAATAAACTATTAAAAGCAAATATTCTTATTGTATTCATGCTTTCATCAAAGCATCAATACTGAAAACAGAAACTGAGTGTGAAACATTCAAGACTGGAAAATGCAGACTATTAAACATTTCTGATCAGCTTGTACTTTGGATACTATGGACAGGTATGATTTTCAAATATTTGCCAGACCAATTTCATGTGTGAGACACTGTAAGATTAGATCAAATACTTTCCTGTGAAAACATAATAATAATAATAATATTATAGCTTGAAACTCTTTAGAGTACAGTTATCTTTCTCAGCAATCAAAAGTAGACAAAGAGTTTAACTTAAGAAGAATCACCACAGAACAGAAACCCCTGATAAATGTCAAAAATGGAAAGAAACCAGTTAGGTTTGGAGACAAAGTTCTACGGACTGATCAAACTAAAAAACAAACAATCAAAAAAACAACAACCCCCCACCCCACCCTTTTATCACAATGATGGGAAAAAGAAAAAAGGCAAACAGCTCATGATCCAAACCATGTTCTTTTTTATTACTTGCATGACTGCCAGTCAAAATTGTTTTAATGCTGAAGGACGTAACAGGATGAATGCAGGGGTATACAGGAATGTTTGTGTTCTTATATTCAGACAAATGTGTCAAAACTCCTTGAGTGACATTTCATCATCTAGCAGGACATCTAGACACAGAGCCAAAGCAACCACAGAGCTGTTCAGGGTAAAGAATAAGAATATCCAGATTGTAATCGACTGGTCGAGTCAATTACAATCTGATGAAGCTTCAATGAGTTCCTTCTTTTGGTTCCATGAGGACAATGACTGACAACTAATCACTGACCTTTTATTTATTGAGTTTTATGATTCATTTGACCCTGACGTTTCTCAATTTAGCTAATGTTCATTGTGTGTGATTGATAAGACCTGATATACAGCAACAACGGGTTATCAATAGTAAACCTTGGAGATGACATAATTACTTTTTGGTTGGAGAGAGAAATTGAAGTGAAAAAGAATCTGGCCTTGGCCACTAAAATCTATCAAAACAACATGCTGAATGCTGAGTGTTTTCTGATCAATAGTGGCAAATCTGTGCTGCGGTTACAAGTGATGAGGAGGGAGAGGCGGAGGGGAGAACAACAGCTCTGAATGGCAGAGACAAACTATGGAGGAGTTTTGCTGAGAGGAGAAAGCAATAAGGGAGCTATAAGGGGAATACATCTTTCATGCACTTTTGGCAGAATCTGCTGCAGACTACAAACCCATCCCCTCCGACATAACACCTCCATCAATGCCATCAATTAAATTGATCATTAATTTTGTTGGGGCTATTATAGACTCAAGCATTATGACCTAAGTTCTAGCTCCTAAATTATCGTATGGGTCAAGCTGTTCCGTAGGTCACAGTTTACTGTATTTAAAGCCAAGCTATCACCAAAGACAGAGACCATTAAGCCAGACTGTCCTTTGTGTTAATAACTTGCTCTCACCGGAAGAGGCTTTATTCTACACTCCAAAAACATTGTAGGTGTCATAGACACAACTGATTGAATTTTTGGTATTTCTTAGAAAATAAACACTGAGTCAGCCTCTTACAATCCCCTATGCCTAGGAAAGCAGTGCAGAGGGCAGATATTAGGATTTAAGTAATGTTTATAGTAGTACTTATTCAAATATGAGCTAGACTATCAGAAAAACAGTCCTAAACAATTGCAAAAAAGGGTACTTACAGATGTATTATGATTATAGACATGACAGAAATTGTAAAGAGTCAGCGATCTTTACAGAGATGCAAGATGTCACCTAAAACCATTTAGTAAAATGGTTTGCATAGAGCAGGTAAAACCAAGAATCCACAGCACACAATATAACTGTTTGTTGAAGAAATCTTTTCACAGACTAATCATGGACTGGTCATATCGCTTTGGGCCAGAGAACTCTTACATTCATGAAAAGCAAAGAACCAAACTAGCACCGTCTATGTGTTTTTGTTCATTATCCATGGTTTCTGCTGTTTTGTACAACTGTGTTGAATTATAGCATAGAGTCCAGCATAATAAGTAATATGGTTTATGCTTGTAGACTAAGCAGCACTGCAACTGTTTTCTAAATATGGAGCCAAAGTCATACAAATGAGTGCAATACTTTGCTTTGAGTCTTATTTGCAGTTTTAAATTTGATGCAAAAATTAATAAATTAAAAATGTACTTGTGCCAACATTTCTTACCAAGTTTCAAACATTGTAAAGGAAAACGTACACACATTATGCAGACCCTAGACCCTCAGAAAAAAAAAACTCCCGTCATAACTAAATGTCTAACCCCAACCCTAACCAAAACCTGATTCTAAATCTTAAATTTAATCCTAAATCAAATCTTGACCCCAAATATCAATTTGAGAGGGACCTACTGAAATTGCCCCCACTACCACAAGTCTGAATAGTCCTCACAAAGATAGCCATGTAACTCTGTACACAGACCACCTGCATGTCAGCGAGCTGTAATTGAGCCAAGGCAGCAGCTGTGCTACCGTAATTCTCTGATCTGCTGGCCAGGAACAGTGTCTGATCCTCACACAGGTATGTCTTACAGAGGAAAAACAAGAGTATCTGATTGTGCATGTGTTTATGTATCTGTAAGCTTGGGCAAGAAAATGTTTGTGAGCATGGTAAAAATAAACTCCAAGTACAAATCTACTTCCTTTTTTAGTTATCTGATTATTGCACACACTGCAAAAACACAGGCAAAAAAGCACTAGCTGTAAATGCAAAGATACTTGCACACAGCCAGCTATTGCTTATTTTAATTCCTAAAGCTTTACATGTGAAACACTACATCTTATTCCTGTGATGAATAACTGCATAAACTTTTAATTAAAAAAAAAAGTGATTCATAATAATCTTAACGTTTCTTATAAGGTTTAATGAAAGCCAGTGAAACCAATATAAGTTAATACCTAAAGATATAAACTCCTTTAGCCACAAACATTTTAAAGGTTTTGCTAAAATATGCTGTTGTAAGTCATCTGCACAGTGTAATTCACACCTGGGCAGTATTTTATAAGTTGTTAAGATTGAAGAGAATGAGCTGCGAGTCCCCGTTTTACAGTGTTCATCCAGTAAGATATATAATTGTCAATATTTATTTCACAGTTTTCATTATTTAAATTATTTCTTCTCCTTACAGCTGCTCCCTGTAAGGGTCTCCTCAGTGGATCATCTGCCTCCATCTCAACCTATCCCAGCATCCTCCTCTGTCACACCAACCATCTGCATGTCCTCCTTCACTACATCTAAGAATCTTCTCTGTGATCTTCTGCTTTTCCTCTTCCCTGGCAGCTCCATCTTCAACATCCTTTGTCCAGTATATCCACTCTCTCTCCTCTGCACATGTCCAAATCATCTCAGCCTTGCCTCTCTAACTTTGTCTCCAAACCACTCAGAGTGAGTTATCCCTCTGATATGCTCATTTCTAATCCTGTCCATCCTCGTCACTGTCAATGAAAATCTTAACATCTTCAGCTCTGTCACCTTCAGTTTGGCTTCCTGTCTTTTTGTTAGTGACACCACCTGCAAACCGTACATCATAGCAGGTCTCACTAAAAGCTTTGTTTGGCTGGTCACAAGGGATCACTACACCACATGGAACTGCATAGTTAATTTTGCAGATTTTTAAGTCAGATGCCCTTTCTAAAAGAACACTCCCAGGCATTTATGTCTCCTCTCAGTCTTAAACCAAGGATCTTTTGCTTGTTGGGCGAGTGTATTAACCACTACACTATGGAGCAACTCTCACTACTATTTTGCAAATCTTCTCTGTTGCTCTTGGTGCCATCCATTATTTAAACATTGTGCTGCAAGTCTCTTTTTTACATTAAAAAAATTACAATGTTATCTTTTAGATTTTATGCTGTTACGTAGGACCCAAAGAAAAAGTACTAATTTGGTTTGTACAAATAATCTCTTTGACTCCAAACTCTGGAAAGTTGAAGAAATGTCCCTGTACATGTCCAGGGAAGTAAAAATAGCTGATGTTTATTATTTCACAGAAGCCAGATTAAAGAAAAATCCACAAATCTAATGGCTGAGGTAAACTTCCTGAATCCAATAAGGGGAATTTACACCCAAGAAAAAAGTGGTTTGTCAAATGAAATGGACAGTTCATTCCTCCTTTTGGGAATTTACTTCTTTCCTCAGAGGCAAGCTACACAAACAGCAGTTTTACAACTGATCCCTTTTTCCCACAGGTCCACCTATTTCAAGAACACCATTCACATCTATTCTACTGAAGAGCTGTAGGGGATCTGTGAATCTAGTTGTGAGCTGCAGCCATTTCTACAGTAATCTAACCTCATATGTCTTGTAGGACTGACTACAAATTCGCTGCGCCAAAAACAGTTAACACAGAGTGTAACATTTCTTTGGGTTGGGGTTTGGAGAGACAGAAATTGGGTGGTTGAGGGCAAGCACAGTGGGGGCGCTGTACAGAATTGATGGGGGACCTTGGAATTATCAGCCTTGCCCGGAGGCCTGCTGAATAAAGATCAACCATTCAGGACTGTATAAATCATCAGGGAGGGGCCTGGGCAGGAGGAGGGTGCAATAGGAAGGAATGGGAAAAGATCTTTGAGATATATGGTAGAAATGAATATATTGCACTGTGTGGGAGAAATGGAGCAAAAGAATAAGAGCTCCTCACCTGTTTAAATAATCTATGTCTTTTACCTTTAATGGAAATCATAAATGTTGATCATTGAGGCCTCACTCACACTGTGCAACATATCCCTGTGTGCTTTTCACCAAATGTATCTCAGTACGCTTACATGCTGGCCTGGTTCTTCTCTCTCTCAGTCTCTTTCCCACTCAGTAATCCATTTCCTTTCAGGGCAAGTAGAGATTGTGTCAGATAAGTGGTATTGATGCCACACTGAGATGATAAATCACATATTGGGCAATTGGACAAAGGATGGTAAATTCTATGGGCAGAATGTGTTGTGCCACATAAAATGGCGAACTAGTAATTAATGAGTCAATAAATAAATAAAGTAATAAATAAATAAATAATAAATAAAGGTCTTGCTGCTGGTGATGGTGGACATGCACGTAGGCATGCAATTCATCATTCTTAAAGATCCACAGTTCATCTTTGTTAATGCATGCTATACACACACATACAGATACAAAGAACACTGAAGCTGTTCTGATCGCTAAATTCCAACAACTGTTGAAAAAATTGTTGTCATATACCACTGTGATGGTAATTAAGTCAATTTTAGACAGAAATTGCTTTTGTTTTTTTTTTTTCAGGTGTCCAAATGTTTATGATCATAATTATGGTAACAATGTCACAAATCGTCCCACTTCTACTTTACTTACTGAGCTTTATGTCCTGAGTCTCCTACCTTATCCTTATCTTATCCATAGACCTTTGGACTTTCAGTTTTTTCAGTTCTAAATTTGTAAGAGATACATTTTATATTTACTCATTTCTTTATATTTTGCTTCCAAGGAGCCAGACTTTCTTGTAATTTTTAAAGTGGTTTTGAGCAATAGTTCTCCAGGCTTTCTGAATGTCTTTCAAACTTTTTCTTGAGACATAGATAACATAGTTTGACAATAAAATTGTATTTTTGCACCAACAATGTGATTTCCAAAGACCTATTAGGCAAAAAACTTGGCATATCTCAGGATGTTGTGCAGTGTGTCCTTAAAAAATTTGAGGAAACTGGACAAGTGGAGGAAAAAATAAGAAGAGAGTTCAGTCTGTGTTGAAGAAAAAAGGTGGTCATACCAAATATTGACTTTTAAGCTTGTTCTGCAAACTCCATTTTTGCCTTACATACTACATTTCCATGTAAGTCTGCATGTGTTTCAATAAATCACTGTACCTATTTCCCATTTTCCTACCAAAATATAAAGAAATGAGGGGTGACTCAAGACTTTTGCACAGTACTGTAAATCTAAAATAAATAAATAAATAAATAAAAGTTAACATTATTATAACTACTAAAGCCATTCAAAGGGGACCATCGTACTAATGCCCAAGCATCCACATCAGTCAGCAGTGAAAGCTAATTTGAGAGCTGGTGATATGATGACAAAGCAATTCGCTCTATCATACTGTCACTAATCCATCCTGGGATGTACTAATTACTGGGCTCATGATGCTGAAGTCGATAGCTTGCCCAAAGCTGCCAGCAGCCAGAGGAGTTTATCTGTTTAGTAAGGGACAATATACTGTTCATTGTGGGAACAGGGGGAGAGGAGGACAGAAAGATAAGAGGGTGACAGAGAAGATAATTAAGGGAGAAAAGACAAGACAGACTTTACAACACGAGGAAGAGTTCACCCTGAGAGTGACCTGTGCAAGAGAGACAGCTTAAATTATTAACTGTCAGGATAAGGCAGAGATTTCACTGTGATTTTCAATGATCTGAAGGTCAGATTTTGAAAGACCAAAATTGTATAAAGACGGATAAATATATAATTACAAACTGGATATTAGACAAATGCTAGGGCAAATGTTGGCACTGAATAGAACAATGAAATACTACTGTCACTGCTATCACAGACAGAGTATAGTTGTATTTTTGAGGAAGTAGGGCTAAAATTTGTGTTGGAGAAGTTATGCATTTCCCATATTTTGTTAAAAATATTGCTCTATAACAATAACAAAATAGTGTGAAATGTCCTTCATAATTTGTCAGAGACAGAGTCGTCTGGGTTTTTAAATTAGTTTTGTTTATATGAACCTTCTTGCTTCTCAGCGACAGTGTTAACCACTGCACCACTGTGTGGCTACATTGACAACAAGGAAACAGTTTTATTATTTACAACACAGGTGTGTACTTGACAGTCCAAGCTGTTTACTCGTCATGCATTACATTGTAGCTGATGGTTACAGGTCATTCCAGGTTACAGTTATGTACTCATCATATCTATCAGCGGTATCCTTCACTCCCATTGGTCGTCACTTCAAATTCTAGCCTCAAAGTTGAAATAAATGTAACATAGAATCCACCCGCTTGCACTGCTATCATTTTCATCACTAAAATGCTGAATTTCATTGACATGCCCTGGTCTCTGGATGAAACATCACTGCTAGTCTCCTGTATGGCCCTATAGAGATCTGAAAGTGTCCTTTTATTGACCGACATATTTATACACTCCAGAGCACAGGCAAAACTGGCATGGAAAACTGTTTATGTGTTTGTATTTCGCTTTTGTTAAAGAAAATTGATGTAAATATATAAGAGAAAGTAAGCCAAATCATGTAGCAAAGATTTGCTTGAAGCACGGTGCCGATTACTTAGGAGCAATAAAACACAGCAAGCAAGACAAACTAAGCATAATGTATAGGAAAGAACTGGAGGAGATACAGATGGGGATCCTTTAATTGCCACATAGATGGTTGAATTTTTGCACACATGGCAGATAAAATGCTTTTTCTTCTACAGCACATGCAAAGCAAGTTATAAAAAGAACTAAAAGGATGGAGAAAAGTTTTAAAAAATAGCATCGGTGTGTCACTACCCAACTTTATCCAGTAGAGACAAAGATCAGGTAAGAAGCTGAATTAGTAACAAACGAATACAAACTACTGCTTTACCAAAAAGTGCAAATTGGATGCGATGAGGGCTAAGAAGGATAAATTCATCTATCTTTGTGAATCCGACATCATCACAATCCTCTGAACCAACATAAAGTATGAATCCTGATAACTCAGTATATATGCCTGCATCCTGCTACTCCCTAGAAGCTTTGTGAAAGACTACATTTTACATTTAAGTGCCTGAGACAGATTATCGTGCCAAAGTTGCATGTCATACTTAAGACATCAAGTATTCTTTACAACACCAAAGTCTTGCAATGTTATGGTAATGATTTTTTCCAAGTCCCCATGGGAACTCTCGACAAGCCTGACATTAATGCTCTTAACCAATCCCTGTCACGCAGCCAATTTCTAAATGAGTCAGATTATAAACCTCAGAGCAAGACATGTTTAGAAATCATTTTAACCTGCTGACCATTTCCATATAGCAACTCACTGCAATGTAATCTAGCCAAAGACATATTAGCCAGTCAAAGAAGCAGGCTCTAAAAGGCTCAGTTTAGGTGAAAGATAGCCTGTCTCACCAAATTCTATGCCAAAACCTGACAGATGAGCTTTTGTCTTCCCAACCTGTCATCCAAATAAAGAAAAAAAGTTGATTTACCATGAAAGGATAAATGTCATATTTGGAAATCATAAAGGATAAAGTGGAACCACAGTGATTAATTTTGCTATGTTGAGCAATACCTTAAAAAACATCTGAAACAATATGTTCTTTACAGTTAAGAGATATAATAAGAGATCAAGTCTAAAGAAATTTAAATTTAAAATGTAGAATGCATTTGTGCCTTTTTAATTATTATTATTATTATGTTTGAACTGTGGGCACTACAAGCTTGAGCTGACTGTATTTTACCTTTATTGTGCAATACTGGCTAAATAATAACATCCAGACAGTGCTACAGTGTCTGTTGTGAATAGCTAAATCAATAATAATAATAATAATAATAATAATAATAATGATAATAATAATAATACATTTAATTTAAGGCGCCTTTCTAGACACTCAAGGACACCGTACAATGAGACAAATAAGCAACGACGACAAAAAATGAAAGAGAAACATAAGCATATGTAAATAGATAATTGCAAGAATGGAATATAATCAAGGAGAAAACACAGTCGTAAACAGGTGGGTTTTCAGTTTGGATTTGAAGAGTGGGAGTGAGTCGATATTTCTGAGATCAGATGGTAGTGAATCCCAGAGCTGGCGAGAAGAGCGACTAAATGCTCTGCTCCCCATGGTAGCAAGACGTGCAGAGGGAACAGACAATAATCTGCTTAGGTCGACAACAATGTTACTTGCGGTCCCTGTCTTTGTTACACTTGTGCCCCTGCACAGGTTGTTTATAACAAATTCTGTTGTGTGTGTGTATGTGTATGTGATGTTTTTGCACATTCAGCAACATGATGCACCATCAGAAGAGCAGAACATGAATAGGGAGAGGACATGATTGCTGCTGAGTTCTGCAAAGTGTCATCTCACTTTCTGTCTGTGGAGCTGGCAGAAGTCAAGAATGTGCAGCAAGATAGCAAAACAGGCACATTTCTACTGTCTTTTTACTGTAAGTGTCACCAGCCCTGCTTCAGCCCCTGCTCAAATATGTTACCATGGGCTACAGAGTACCTCAGCAAGCAGGAGCAGGGTTACAGCAAACTATAGTCTAGAGCAGGGACACAGGTTAATGAAATAGGACAGTGCTTTCTGATAGAGGAACTATTTAATGAAAAGATTGTAAATGTTATGTATCTCAGTTATAGCTAACATGTCTGGCATTGCAATGTATTGATGGTGTATGACTAGCAATCACGAAAAACCTTAAAATGTAAATGAATGGCAAAATATAACAAATTCTAACATGTTAATACTTCACACAAATGACCAGACTCTGGCCTTCACAATCATGAGATTGTAAAGCAAATTTGCAAAGTGTGAGCAACAGTGGGGCATGGGGTTACTGCAGGTAGGCCAGAAGAAGTGATCTAAAATAAATAAATAGGTAAATAGATTTAAATTTTTTAACTTTGTTTAAAATTACCATTAAATATGTATATTGAAAAAGGAAGAACTAATGAACAAAGCCCTAGGTTTTCATTTTCTGAAAACACAAAGAAGACAACACTTCATCTTAGGCTCGTTTGGTGCTTAGAGTTTCGATTACTGACCTCCCTTACCCATGCTCTTGAGTAAGACGTTTAACCTCCAAATGCTCTTGACTGTTGCTGGCTGATAGATAACACTTTGCTTGTACAAGGCAGCTCCCAGGTGTGATTCAGTGTAACTGTGGGAAAAACCCATACAGTTCATTAAACCTAGCCTGGGTAAATGAAGGTTAAAGAAAATAGTGGCTACAATAGCTGTGAGCAGTGAGATCCCAGTGGAGACTGTGCCGTGGTCGGACTCCAAAAAAAAAAAAAACTCCACCCTGGATTATGAATGAGAGGATGTGTGGAAGCATTCCCATGTGGGGCTCTGTGCAGAAAGAGGCACATAGGGAATATTAACTTTGTCTGTGGGAAGCTTCTCACCTCTTCTTTTGCCTTTATATCACGGCACTGAAGATAAGGGGCAAATAATGGTGCACATGTAAGGTGTGTCTTGATACATGCGTTTATGTGTAAATGGATAATGGAAGAAGCAGAGCAGATCACCTGTTCAAACCAATCAGCTCACAGCCCCACACTGAAATAACAGTAGAACACAACACAACTAATTCTCAACTTTGGTTGACTTCAAAGATCAAGGTTCTTTTTTTGTCTCTGCTATCTGAGATAGTAATTGTGCTGGCCTATTTTTATAGAGAATAGCCACTATTTAAAAGGAATATAAACTGCAAGATGCAGCAAATCCCAGGCAGAAGAGTTTTTACTCTAAGGACTTATTAAAAGAAAAGAATAACAGTTCACAGTGTGATAATTTCTCTATGTGTACATGGTTTTATATATAGAAAGGATCAAACATCAACTTAAAATCAAATAAAAATTGTAAATAGTAAAACTTCTGATTATTTTATGCATTTAGCACAGGCATGATTATGAGCCAAACGTCATCATTCCTTCACATTCTTGCACATTCCAACTTTTACAAGTTTAGCATGTTTTAACCAGGCTTTAAGAACCATAGCTCAACAGAGCTACTAAGACAGAGTTACCAGGGTTTCTTGCCATTTGATGAATAAAAATTGATTTTATCCTCTGTTGAACTGTGTTTTGGTTTGCAACAAAGTTTGGATTACATGCCTGCTGTGTCCTTAGAATCCTCCTAATGTGTTTTGTCACTAAATCTGCCTCATTTGTCTACATCTATATATATGCACTGAGGTACTTTTATAATTGTTACAATTGTCACAATGCAGTAGCTAGAAGATACAAGCAAATATTTACAGGTGTGGTGTCATCACATGACATAATACAGGTGCTTCAATTAGAATTGTGTTTTTGGAGAATATGTTTCATGCAGTATATGGAATGGCAAACAAGCTAAAGAAACATGTTGAAAATAAAAATGAATTAAACATGAAATAAACCTGCACTGCAAGCATGTGTTGACAGATCTTAAGACGTAAACTGTGGGATTAGAACAAAATAATTTTCATTGGCAATTCAGAACTTTCTAGTGGGACATCCCCTGACTAAAATGTCATTCTGCATTCTGAACATCCCAGTCAAGCCAAAAATTTATGTTACTATAGACAGCGCTGTTACACTAGGAACATAGAGTGTTTCTATCAAAAACTCTGGTTATCATTTAAAAAAATTAAAGTTCATAGTTTGGTAATAGTAGATTACCAACTGAGGGAAGGCTCTTTTTCTTACACACATATAAAGGTGTTCCTGTCAGGCAGGCTGCTTGATTGCTGTCAAGTATTCTCCAAACCTTTTCACCTCTAAAGAAGAAGTAACCTCTTTGGAGCAAGTAAATCCAAATATTGAGAGAAAAGCCCATTCTGACTGCCTGTTAGTGTCTTTCTGCTACTAACAGGCAAAAGACATCTAGGATTTCCTTTGGGTTCTACCACCAATACAACTTGTATCATGCCTTGATGTGATGCTCTTAATAATGAACACAGACTCTTGCACATTTGTCACTATGACAACCGTAGCTCAGATTGCCACCAGGTGTCCCCTCCCACACTATTAATACCATGTCCGCTAAATGACCAGGGATAAGGTCAGTGAATGTGGTACACAGCCCACCAATCTAGTGAATTTATACAATTTATACAGGAACTGTGCAAACGTTTTATACACTTCAGGCAATCAGTTGACTAACCATGATGCTACACAATCTACAAGGTGTTTGACCAGAAATGTATACAGCTACAGTCATGAAGAAAAAAAATGTCAGATAAAAAGTAGACTCTCAGCCACTGAGTCCTGCTCTCAGCATTATCAAGGCTGTCTTTGGTAAACAAAAATACCAAGAAGAATTTGTGGAGTTTTACAGGATCATTTGGTTTAAAGAAAACTCTTTAATGAGGAGAAAATATTAAAAGATAATGCTTACACCACAGAAATATCAAAGCTCAATGAAAAAGAAAAAAAAAAGAAAAACGGAGATACAAAAAGAAAGATTAAAGAAACAACAATGATAGAATATACATGCTGAGATAATGAGATAATGTTGCTGAATCCTACCTTGACCTCAATAAAGTCTGGCTGGCCCAAAGCAATGAGCTCTGAGTAAGCCTGCATCTCCTCCACATTCCAGGCCTTGACCAATGTCAGTCTGTACACCGTCCTCTGTCTCTGTGGATGAACAAACAGAGGTTTGGGAGTGATGTAAGGAGTCAAAAGGTGTGGGGATATCTATTATATTCAAAAAAGAGATGTATCAGTCTTAGTTTACATATCATCAGTTTGAACTTATAAAACCTACTGCAAGGAGTGCTTAAACCTTAGTGCTGCTCAACAGATTCTGGAGCAACAATACACTGCAATACACTTTAATACAGATTTTAGAAGGAAAAGCTTCATCTTTAGAACTGAATTCACAGTTTCTTAGCCACAGCTACAAAACAGAGTGATGATTTAACCCTTAACCCTTGTGAAATTGACCTTTGGGACTTCTGCACTGCACAGAATCTTCATTCATATTAGGAAGGACAAGCATGCATTGCTTTCCTCTGACTCACATTGGTATACAAAGCTGATAATTCATTTAAAACTTTTGAACTTAACCACTTGGGCTTTTTCCAATCACTTCCAGTGACAGTATGTCATCACCAACATCTGTTCTCTGTAGGCAACACAGCTGCTCACAGCTACCTTATTTCCTTTTGAATTACAAAGCAGTTAGCAAGTAGCTGACAAGGTTACTAACCCTGTATTGCAACAGAACTACATGTTATATTATTTACAGTGTAGCCCTTTTTCTGACTGTAGTCAAGTTAAATCATTTAAAAATATTTCTAAATGTATTATCTTATTATAATGTCATCTGTCAAGAGATTGGATATATTAGGCATCGGTGATCAGTCAACTCTTAAGTTGATGTGTTGAAAGCAGGAAATATAGGCAAGTGTAAGGATCTGGCCACATTGTTATGGCCCTTGACAGAGTTGTTATGACTGCTGCAGAGCAATTCCAAAGCAGCGGGTCATAAGTCTACCTACGGAGGCCCCACTTAGCAGCTTACATCACTTAAAAGGATCTGCTGTGAGGATGTTGGGGCCTGACACCACAGGACACCTTCAGAGGTCTTGTTAAGTCCATGCCTCTGTGGGTTAGAGCTCGCTCAGCTGTCCAAGGGGTACCTACACAATACTGGGCAGGTTTAAATGTTTTAGGTGATCAGCGTACTTTACATACAAAAAATTATATACAGCTTTGAACTGAAATCAAGGATAAGAATACATGATCTGCATCTCATAATCTGGCAATTTTTCCCAGCTAAATAAAAGTCACAAATATTTTCCCAGTGGTGTAGATTCAGGATACAGATGTTCAGCAGTGGAAAGTGAATTATTGGCAATGTGACAGAAAGGAAGAGAAGCAAGGAAAGGCAAGAGATAGTAAGAACAGATGACATGATAAATGGTTAATACAAAGACTCAAATAAATAACAATGAGAAAAGAGAGTGCACCCTTTCCCTCATTTCCTCTCCATCTCCCTCTTGCACTGGAAGGTTATCTCTAACACTAGGCCCTTTCAGCCCAATAGGGAAGGGGATAATTGGCCAGTGGAAGCAGAGAGGTGAGGTATTTCAAGCTGTCTCTATTCCAAATCCAACACGGAGGCACAACTCTATCAATCCCAAGTGCACTGGCAGGGAGGCCAAGTGGGGGAGAGAGGAGGAGAGCTGTCAAACAGAGAGCATAGAGGATAAGCGCTCAGGAGAGATGGAGAGAGAGCCCACCATGAAATGAAGACTTACGAACAGGGAGGTGAAGGGGGTGGGAGGGGGGTTGGCAACAGAAAGGTTATTTTTGGACGCTGCACACAGACATGCCGTATTATCACAGTGAGGAGTACACATGCAAACACAGACGTACAGGTAGAACCACCATAATGACCTGAATCACATGATCTACAATGCTAAATAAGCATGTGTGTTTATGTACTCTGTCTCTGGCAAAAAACACTTATGGTATATTATACAAAATCTCACTTAAAAAGATCATATTTAAAGGATTTATAAAATATGCACAATACACACACTAAGTACTCTCCTGTCTTTTATCCATCCTGAAATATGCCTCACATTTTATCAACTTGACACAATGAGCTACTGTTCCACCGAAGGATCAAAGAACAAATACACTACAATTCAAATTATTGCTCTTTAAAAACAAACAATATAATAAAATATGCAATATTTTTATCCCATACATTGATTCCAGTGAAAAACTCAATGGTTTCCTATATGTAATGGCAAGGTCTGCAGATTTGACTGTTGCTGACATTTTCACAAAACAGAGTGTGCACATTTGGTGTCATCTCTGGTATCACTTACATGCGGTATGCAAATGAAAATGCTTAGTCAAGAAAACCTGATATTAGATATTTCTGACAACTTCGGAAGTAACTCTATTGATTGATGGCTCCTCTGACTATCAGACAATGGAGCAATATTCAAAATAATGAGACTGCGGGGAGTAATCAGTAAATATGCCACTGGGTAAAAGTGTCATTCTCTGGTTGAACAATACCTTTCCATCACACATCTTGCCTAAGGTTAATTAAGCTTCAGTAACTTGGAGAGTTGGAAGTCAGCAAATTAAAAGAACAAACACATTATATTGTGATGACCTGCATCCATTTATTTTTTTTTAGCAATGTCCCCAAAGGTATCATATACAGTAACTATGGTATAATTTGGAAGCTATAGGGTGATGTACACAAACAGACATTGTTGACATCTGAATGTCACAATGATTAGCATTTATTGTTAAGCTGCTGAAACATTTAATTAAATCACATCCTTGTTATATGAAAATCACATGTGCAGTTACAGCACATTCACATTTCCGTGCTGTGGTTGGGTGAAACTGGTGATCTAGATACAATTAGAGTGCGATGATCACTAGCAGTTTGCTTCAAACCAAGCACTCAACAGCACCTCAAGCTGAGCAGCACTAATGAATAAGTCCCAGCGTGCTAAAGCATTAAACATGAGGAAGCAGGCTCATCACAGATACAGCTGAGAAAGTATTTTTCAAATTTTAATATGTTGCTGCCTCATGCTAAATATGTTTCAATTTTTTTTGTAATTGTATTTAGAATGATAACATGAAATAGAATATTAAAATTTGTGTTAAGACTGTTTGCTTGACAACTGTATTTTAATTTAGATACCTCTCATTTCCCTTGTTGATCTTGGAGATGATCTATAGAGGCATACACCTGTATATAAGATTTTATATTAAAGCAAACATGAGGTTTTAAAAAAAACTCGCTGCAATGCTAAGAGACAGGACTGTACATAACATATAAATATAAGCACCCGATTTAACAAAGACTGAACTGTATGGCCTCAGTTTTCAGGGTCATGTCTGGGGGAACCAAGCATTGCTCATTACTGGCCCAAAAGCATCTCAACAGTAAAGTATAATGTTAGCAGCATCATGCTTTATCAGCAGCAACAAGAATAGTCAGGGATACCAAAAAGCTTAACAGAGCAAATTAGGTTCTCTTAATGGAAACCTGCTCTACATCGCTCAAGACCTGAGACTAGGCTGAAGGTTCATCTTCCAAAAGGATAATAACCTGAGACACACCTTCAAGACCACCGTAGAGTGGTTTAGGGACAATTCTG
This sequence comes from Heterochromis multidens, assembly GCA_015108495.1. Taxonomy (NCBI): domain Eukaryota; kingdom Metazoa; phylum Chordata; class Actinopteri; order Cichliformes; family Cichlidae; genus Heterochromis; species Heterochromis multidens. Next base: position 7,512 of record VUQS01025769.1, on the reverse strand, counting down.
TGAATGTCCTTAAATAGCGCAGTCAGAGCCTTAACTTGAAGCTAATCAAACTTCTCTAGAGATAACTGAAACACACCTGTCCACCAACCATTACTTTCAATATGACAGGGGCGCTATTTTCAGCTGTTCCCTTGCCACAGGGGTGGCCACAGTGGGCAGCTCCACATGTTTGATTTGGCAGAGTTTTATACCAGATGCCCTTCCTGATGCAACCCCAAAGGAGATTTGTGTCTGTGTGTGTCTCTCAACACTGGTCCATTCCTTGAGGTAGGTGGATTTTTTATGCTTGAATAATTCACAAGTCAGTATTAAGTGGCTTAACAAACAAAAAACATTCCTCTGCAAATGATCAGGTGTTGGACTGAAAATTAAAGAAAAAAAAACAAAAAAAACACACGAAACAAACAGCCAACGTCCAAAGAAAAACTTTGAAAGACCTTCAGAAGGTCTGGAGAACTATTGCTCAAGACCACTTTAAAAAGATTAAAAAGGTTTCCTTGGAAGAAAAATATAAAGAATGAGTGCTGGCTCAAGTCTTTTGCACAGTACTGTAAATGCTAAGCTAATATATAAGTAAAAAAAAAACAATAATTTTAGCTTTGTCAATGAAGAGGGGAGGATGAGTTTAGCAAAAGGCTGCAACATAAAATGTGAAAAAAGTGGACTGATTTGTATACTTTCTCAATGGGTTTATTTTTAATGGATACATTGTAGACTAGATCTTTCTCAAGGTTACTTGGTGGTTCACAAAGGTCCTTTTTTTGGCTAACACCGAAAATCAATTTACACAAGCAGTCTTGTAGCAAGATGCAGTTTGTGATAATGGATTTTCCTTCTTCTTGCAAATGATAAAAAGTTCTGCAAGGCTATTGAAAGCACTTTAAACCTGCTGAAATGTTATCTATGGGTACAGATCACACAGACAAGTTGATAAGGCCACTGTCACCACAATAAGAATGAAAACATCCAAAGGTGTCTATTTCTCTTAACGTTGCAAAAAGAACAGACAGAATAGCAAGGCACCCGTTCACACTTGACTAGGTTCTCCCTGTCATTTGTTGGGATCTTGCTGTCAATATATGGAAATAGGTAAACCGAGAAGACATCTCATTCTGTGGTTTCTAACAAAAGTCGATCAAGGCTACAATCTTCATCAACTGCTCCTATGAGTCTATCTTACAAGGTGAGACAGAATCCATTAAGATGGCCAATACTACATAAATTTAATGTTTTTAAAACTATACCCAACAGCAACCCACTAAATCATAAGGAATATGATTTGCTTTTATTTCAAATCAATAAGTCAGATTTTTTTTAATATATAGTTTATAAAATAAGGTGATGCTGGTGAGCAGCACTTCTCATCTCCTTAACAACCATACACAGCACAATCACTCAAACAGAGCCTTGAATAAGCCTGAGCATTTCTATGTAAACTAAGGGCTATATATCCTAAAATAAAATTATTAGTGAGAAGAAAAGTCATAAAATTTCAAGATGATTCTTTCTAGCATCTTGGAAACTTGTTTTCTCACTTGTACCATGTTACTAACATTTCAAGTCCTCCATCATCGAAGTACAATGTTGGGCTGAGGTGGTTAATATGTCATTACATGTAATGTGTATGCTGTTGCAGGCTTTACATCTGTAAACTAATGTGCACTGCTGGTGAATATTTGTGAATTAGTTCCACACTTATGCTAGGGTATTAAAGTTGAGAAGTATTAATCAAAGGCTGTTGTTATAGGCTGTTCTGACCTGGGAAAATACATCAGCAAGTGTTTTATAGGCACTAAAATAATCATATTTACAGTGACATTCGGGTTAGTGTAATTCTACAGGCTATAACAGCAGCATAACCTCCATTCATGAAAACTGTAATTGTGACTGACAGTGTAAACCTGACAATTATCATCACATCCACTTTGCAGGTTTCAGAATCTTTTCTTTTCTGCTTTT
>VUQS01025768.1:12756-27346 GCA_015108495.1 Heterochromis multidens | reverse complement strand
CTTTTTGACAAAGCTTATAGTTAGGGCTGGATCAGGTGACCCTGAATCCTCCCTTAGTTACGCTGCAATAGGCTTAGGCTGCTGGGGGTTTCCCATGATGCACTGAGTGTTTCTCCTTCTCTCACCTCTGTTCACTCACCTTGTGTTTTTACACCTCTCTGCATTTAATGAGTTATTATTAATCTCTGGCTCTCTTCCACAGCATGTCTTTCTCCCTTCACCCCCAACCGGTCGCGGCGGATGGCTGCCCCTCCCTGAGCCTGGTTCTGCTGGAGGTTTCTTCCTGTTAAAAGGGAGTTTTTCCTTCCCACTGTTGCCAAGTGCTTGTTCATAGGGGGTTGTCTGATTGTTGGGGTTTCTCTGTATTATTGTAGGGTCTTTACCTTACAATATAAAGCACCTTGAGGTGACTGTTGTGATTTGGTGCTATATAAATAAAATTGAATTGAATTGTTTCTGACCTCCAGGACTCCGGCCACCTCCATCAGAGGGATAAGCTCCGCCTTCACGCAGTAACTGAGGCGCCGCGTCAACTCGGCGAGCAGAGCTCTGAACGGCCAGAACTCCTCGAGCTCCTGAGACACAGAAACAGCAGAAAGCATCACCTGTATCACCTGAGACACACCTGGCGGCTCACCTACAGGCTGCCGCGGCTCCTCGAACTGACTCGCTATGAACCCTGGGTAAAATTCTCGGTCTCCGGCGGTACCTGAGTGAAGTGCAGCACGCAGGAGCAGAAGGCGGAGGAGGAGCCGAGCAGCGTCTGAAGGAAGCCGCGGCTCAGCTGGAAACGCTCAGAGACGCTCCAAACATTGGTTTCCTTCAGCAGAGAGAAGAGAACGAGAGCGAGGTACATCCTCCTCACTGCCGCCACGTTCACGCCCTGAAACACAGAGAGAGAAGAGCGCTGAGCGAGGGACGACAGAGGAGGAGGAGCTGAAGATGATGACACGACGAGGAGCACGCTCGTTAGTTAGTAGTGACCTCGTCCTGGTAACATGAAGGTAAAGATACTGCTGACCTCTGCTGTAACGTCCTGATGGAGACAACCTGAACCATGGTGTCTCGGCTCAGAAAAGGGTTTTTTTCCCCATGTCATCATAATCTACGTTCATCACCTGGACCACTCATCAGATTTACTCAAATCAAGTTCAAAGGTCACCGTTTCTAAGATCCAGCATTCATCAAGGAGCCAGAGCAGGAAGATGACGCTGAACTCTGAGATCAGCCAAACTTAAATCAGGATTTGGTTGTTAGAAGCACACGACGGGGTCATCACCGTGTCCCTTCATAGTTACAAAAGAATTTAAATGAAAAAGATAAAACTGTGACATCAGAAGGAAATGCAGCAGAAACAATCAGCTGAGGTGATTCAGAGCTGAAGCTCTGCGGCGGTGACCCCCTGACGTCTGTAAGCTGAGGCTGCAGTAAACTTACTGGAAGAGAAGACAGCGTCTGTGACCCTCTACAGGAAGTAAACCTGTTCCTACTTCCCCCTCCAACGTGTCTTTATTCAGTTATTTACTACACTACATTTTACCCGTCACATTATTCACACCTGCCTGTTCATGCTTCATGTCTGGAAAACTGTCTGTGCTTTTCTTTTTTAGTCTGTGAAAGTCACGACCTTTAACCTTCTGATTTGTGTTCATATTTTCTACTTCTACGGTCCAAACATGCAGCTTTGGAGGATGGAGGAGGAGTCAGAGGTTAGGGTTAGGGGACAGGTCAGGTTTTACAGGTCACACCTGAGCCCGGCTGTTCAAAGGTAATCCGGCATAGGATCAAATCCTGAAATCTGGTTGTTCAAAGGGAAAACAGGATTACATGATTGGATAAAATCAGGTAATTCAATAAGGTTTTTATCTGGATCTAAAGTTCAGTTTGTTACTCTGATCCCAGCAGAGGGCTGGATTCAGACTGGATTACAAAAGTTAACCAAAGAAGAAAACTAGAACTGATAAACTGAGTGAAGAACAACTAACTGCATTATATTTACATATTAATATATTTCTTTAGTTTCTTTATGATGTGTTGTATCTGCATCATAAAGAAACTAAAAATGGTGTTAAAAAAAGAAATGAGATATACAATAAACTGTGAGCTGTGAGGTAAAGTCAAGACATTCATTAAAAAAAGGTTATGAAGTGAGGATGTTAAAGGTGATCAGAGGAGATGATGGTTAAACCATTACAAACTTAGATCTGATCTTAATGTTTGCTGCCATCTGTCAGGCTCAGTGGAGAAAAGGCATGAAGACAAACGCTCATGTTTTCTTGTTTTGGTCAGACCTGCTTTGCTTCTCTTCCTCGTGGGTTTTGTGGTCGTGCAGCTGTTTCATGCTTTGCGGCGCTTGTTTAGTTCACTGTAATTTTAAAGGTTGTGGATAAAATAATGAATTCATTGCTGAAAACAGCTTTTAATATCAAACTTAACATAATTAATTAAAGATCTTTGAATTTGTCTGAATCTCGGCGCCCCCTGCAGGCCAGTTAAAGTAATCCAGATTTGGTAATCCTTAAAAGTCTGTACCTGGATCAGAGTGATCCTATCCAGTTCTTTTTTTGAACAACCAGGACAAAAGTGAGCTGGATTACATGATCCATGGAAGGAAAGCATGGGTTACGAAAACCGGATCATTTGAATCCGGATTACACGTTTTGGACCGGGTCCTGGTATCACAGTGCAGCTGGATGTTTTTATCTGTATTGAAGCTTTAATCTGTGTGAAGGCATTCAGCTGGTTTGGACTGTTTTAAGAATATTCTGAGGCTCGTTTATGAGAAGCTGCAAACTGAGGTTCCTGCAGACCTGCCGTCACAGATCACACATCCACCGTTCTGTTAACCTGAGCCGTTTTACATCCAGTAACTCCGTCTGTGCTTCTCTCTTTAGATTCAGGTTCGAGGACCTTTCACAGGTCACGCGTCTCAAAAACGATTAAATTAAATCTGAAAATCTCTCTCACCTTTTTCACCGTCTGTCCTGCAGCTTTTCTCGCCACGAAACTCTCGGGCACGCCGACGGCGGCCGACATTTTCTGCTCGGCCGCAGACAGCAGCGTGAACTGCAGAAGAAGAAGAAGAAGAAGAGCAGCAGGTTTGTGAGAGACGTGAGGAAGAGGAGCAGGAGAGGCTCGAGGCAGACTCTGCTTACCTGCCTGAAGAAGATCATCCAGTCGGGTTTGCACTGGTCGATCATGTCATACGGAGTGACCAGGTAGACCAGGTGCAGGCAGCTGTTGAGCAGCAGAGCCTCCAGACCTCTGCAGAGGTCTTTGTACAGGACGTCAGTGTAGCTCAGATCCACCGAGGCTGAAGAACACCAAGATATTATTCATCGTAACACAACTGAGTGTTTAGAGCTCATTTTCAGAAACATGTATAATATGAGCGTCCAGCGCTGGAACAGGAGTCATGTGACAGGAAGTAAGGACACCTGCAGGTATGCTGAGGGTTACCTTTGTATGTGGCCTTTCCCAGCTTGGTGACCTGCAGACTCTGACTGTGTGAGTCTTCTGTGATGAGATCTTTCTCCTTCAGGACATCCACGCACTGCTGCACCGTCTCCTGCAGACTCCGCCCCACGCAGAGCTGCTGCTGCTGCACGAACAGCAGCGTCCCCCGCAGGAAGTCCTGCAGCTGCTCCACAGACGACGTGATCTGCAGAGACGGCGAGTCATGAAGACAGAAGCTCGACGCGACCGAGTTAAAGGAGATCGACAGAAGAAGAACCAGCGACTGTTTCCTCCGTCATCACCCTGATTTTTATAACAGGTGTGAACACATGAACTGTGTGTGTGTGTGTGTGTGTGTATCTGATTATATTTTATAACTCAGGGTTAGACATAAGTGACGTCCTGATGACCCTCTGCTGGTAAAAAGTTCATCAGGCACCCTGATTGGCCAGTTCAGGCCAATTACAATCCACCAATCACATTTCTGAGTACAGCTGTGCAGGAGCGTCTCTGGCATCTGTTGTTCTCATGAGATTCATGTTTCTCTGCATGCTGCCTGATATAATAAAGAAGAAGAAGCACTCCGAGAGCACAAACCTCCACCAACGCAGCTCACTTTCCCAGCTGTCGTGTTTACACACAGAATGACACACAAGCGGCACCAAAACACGACCTCCCTGGTGGAGGTAATAAAATGAAGCTATTCAGGAATAATGGTTTCTGACATTTAAAGACAGCATGACTGCAGCATCTGCAGCAATGAGGACACTGTAGAGAAGCTGCTGATTTACCGGTCGATCTACGTCCCCACCCTCACCTATGACCACGAGCTCTGGGGAGGGACGGAAACAATGAGGTCGAGGATACAAGCAGCAGAAATGAGCTTCCTCTGAAGGGTGGCTGGGCTCTCCCTTAGAGACAGGAGGAGGTGGTGAGGAGCTTTATGTCAGGGCAGATCCAGGACTTCCTGGAGAGATGCCGCCTCTCAGCTGGTTTGGAAACACCTCGACGTCCCCCCCAGAAGGGCTGGAGGAGGTGGCCGGGGTAGAGGGAGGTCTGGGAGGTCTCTGCTCAGACTGCTGCCCCCTGAGGCCTGGATCCAGATAAGCAGCAAAAAATGGATGTGTAGAAATATTTGGATCCAAAATAAAATCTCTGCTGCTTTTCTTCATTAAATTTGATCATAAACTGAATATTTGGAAGCTTCTGGACTTCTGACGATGTCACCTTCAGCTAATCAGAGATTTTCTGCATTTTTTAGACGTTTTATGGATCATAAACCAGAATTCCTGACAGATTCCCTAACAGGGAAAATCAGCTGCTTCAAACCAGTTTAGGGCTTCAAAATAAAAGACAAAAGAAAGCCAAACCCCACAGAGTACAAACTGATATTAAATAATGATTCAGAGATAAGAGAGATGAACACACCAGCAGATTAGCGCCTGCCGGCTAATCTGCTCAGATTTGGAGTGAAGTAAGAGGGATTTACGTTTAATCCAATGAGGGACAGGATGAGACTCAGGAGGCCTTTTCCATCATCGTGCATCAGGTTGCTGTAACAGTTCTCCATCGGAGCGCACACCAGCGTTTTAGCCTGAAATCATACAAAAAACCTAAAATAATTAAATTCACTGATCGCACTTTTTCATTTTAGCCGCTTAATTAAAAATGTGTAGGTTTCAACTTCCTGAATGTGAAGAGCTCATGCTTTTATTTTGTCATAACTCACAGGAAACTGAACATTGATGGTTTAGTCATGAGTTGTTGGAAGTGGAGAAATCATAAAGGGTAAAATCTGTTATTATATTCATCACATTTTTATTGTTTTTGACATGTTACAGATGTTTCTGTGCAGCTGCTGCCCTCAAATTAATACAGATTTAATAAAGCTCTTTAAACCTTTTAACACCTTTAATTTGATGTATTTTTGAGGTTTTTTTTATTATAAATAACCTAAAACTCAGATTTTTAGGTCTGTATTTAAGATGAATGAAAAAGCATTCTGAGATCAGATTGTTGGAAAGCTTCAGTTTTCAGGCTTGCTGTATTTCATCAGATATCAGTTTGAGGTCCCTCGGCTGTGGTTACCATGTTCCTGTCCTTCTCCTGCAGGATCAGGATGCTCTCGCCCACGGAGTCGATCCCGGCTCGGCCGGCTCGTCCCACCATCTGCTTGTACTGGCTCCTCTTCAGGAAGTCCGTGGCCACGTATGGCGAGCGCAGGATCACTCTGCGTGCAAACCGGGGTCAAACCGAGGTCAAACCAGGGTCAGTGCATTTCTTTCAAAGCAGCTTCTATATGTCTGTACACATGAACACGATGGCGACCTCCTGAGAGCAGAAGAAGAGCTGCTGAGCGACAGGAAGGAGAAAGCTGTTCCTAATAAACTGACACCTGACTGTTTCTTTGTGGAGGTGGCTGAAGCCAAACTAAAGAGTTTAAAACACACAGAACAGGCAGCACACACAGAGCTCTTTAACGAGCTCCTTTAACGAGCAGCTCACCTGCGGGCAGGAAGGTTGATCCCTGCAGCCAGGGTGGAGGTACAGGTGAGGAGGCAGAGGACCCCGCTGGAGTAGGCCTCCTCCACCAGTTTCCTCTCCTCGGAGGTCAGCCCGCTGTGGTGGTACGCCAAACCGTACGGCACGGTGACCTTTAGCACCGGACACAGCGAGCCGTTCCCGCTGTCCCGCAGCTCCCTGAGGAGGTCGGCCTTCTCCTTCTCGCGGTGCCGCAGGAAGTCCCTGAAAGAGTCGAGAGAGTTTCTCTGAATCAGTGATCGCCGTGGACGGCAGAGTGGGAGGAGTCAGCCGGCGGGTATCACTCACTCTTTCAGATATTTGCAGATCATCGCCGCCACGTTCTCGCAGTTCTTTTTGGTGGGACAGAAGAGCAGACACGAGTGCGCTGGGATGACCTCGGTCACCAGAGCAATGATGTGATCCGGGTCGATCTTCTGCATCGCGCTCGAGTACTGCAGGATGAAGAACGACCAAACAGCCACAGGCATGAAGAACGAGGACATTAACTTCTATTTTACTGCAGAAAAAACGTCTCCTGTACCTGTTAACGCGGCGGTGCGATCCTGCACTTCATCGTTAGAGTTATACACACCTGTAAGCTGAAAGTTATACATTCTGTACTTACTTTAAAGTTGAGAAGACGTGAGAATCTGAAACCGTTTTCTTCCTTCGGGTCCACCTCGTAGATGGTGTCGTGTAGTTTAACGTATTCCTTCAGCTGAACCTGGAAAAACAACAGAGAGAAAATTTACTGCAACTCCCAAAACGAGTTTAAAGACCAGGAAGAAGACCTGCTGATGGAAGCAGAGTGAAGTGTTTCCTTTTCTTGTTATAACCGGCTCACCACCAGCTTCCATTTCCATTAAATCACTTTCACCCCGCCTGACCCTGCTGTTAAAATTATTTCATATGTGCAGCTGATAAGTTGTGAGTAATTCTGAGAGTTGAATTTGCATGACACACAGACCTGAGTTTTAGTTAATGAGCAACTTTAACGAGGCTCAGTGACTCCCTCCAACAGCTGCTCGCTGTTAGGAACTATTTTCAGCGGTGGATTAATCTGTATCTCATGCTCGAGTGAGTCCTTGTAGAAGCAGGAAGCTGCAGTCTGTGTTCACTGTGGGTTTTATAGCAGTTTAAAGGTGTGGAGCTCTGCAGCAGAGTTCAGGTGCAGGTCTGAGTCTGCTCATGCTTTAAAAAAAAAACAGCTCACAGTGTGTTCGATCACTTACAGGCCTGAAGTCATTCGTGTAATTTTCAGCCCTCAGAAACGTCTGCAGGTCTGTGATATTCCCCAGAGTGGCACTCATTCCGATAATCTGAGTCGTTTCTGGAAAAACAACAAAAGTAGGAACTTTTTTTTTTTTTTAACTCATGAAAGTTTGATGGAGTTATGGAGACCAGAAAGAAACACTTACTGCTCACATAATGAACTTTGGCCAGAGTCATTTCTATAATAGCCCCTCTGCTGCCGTCACCCAGCATGTGAAGCTGAAGAAAGAAGAAACAAAACCTTCAGCCTTTGCTTTTACAAATAAAAACAGGTTTCATCCAAAGTGAGAGGTGCTCCTACCTCATCAACCACCACCAGCCCGAGGTTAACCACCCTGCTGGTCTCTATCAGAGAGTTGACGAGGCTGTGGGCCTTCTCTATGGTAGCGATGTAAAGGGATCTCTTGTTTCTTCTCTTTATGGGAGGAAACTTGCCCTTGCTGCCAGCGTACTCCTCCACCATGAAGTCCAGCTCCAGGCCAAAGCTCGATAAACCGCGTACCTGGAAAAACAAAAAGTACTTCCTAATGGTTCAAAATGAAGGGCATTCAAGTTTGGGAAAGGTGTCCTGCAGGGCTCCAATTCCGGTCCTCTTTTATTTCTTACAAGCGTAACTACAATCATAATGCCATGTTAAGTTTTATGCAGATGATATAATTTTATATTTCAAGACAAAGCTTGCTAACCCACACTACCATTTAAAAAGACAAATGGTAGTTCATACTAGTTCAAAACTTTAAGGTGTCCCACAGGGCTCCAATTCCGGTCCTCTTTTATTTCTTATAAGCATAAATACAATCATAATATAAAGTTTTATGCAGATGATAACACTTTATATTTTAATGCAAAAGCTTGTTAACCCACACACCCAGAAAGACAAACAGTAGTTGCTAGAAGTTTAAAATTAAGCAGATTAAAGTTTGGGAAAGGTGTCCCACAGGGCTCTATTTCTGGTCCTCTTTTATTCCACAAACATAAATATTATCATCCTGTGATGTACAGTTTTATGCAGATGACATAGTTTTATATCCGAGACCAAATCTCGCTAACCCACGAGTGTTCAGGAGTGAACATCCACATTAATCCCAGGTCTGAAGGTTTCCCTACAGACTATTAAACAGCATCGAGATGATCGATGTTACTCCTTCACTTGTCAGCGGTTCAGAGTTGTGGTTGATCGGGGTTTATTGGTATTTATAAGTTCTATTGAAAAAACAGACTTTTTTGATGTTCTGATGTTTGCTGGTGGTCGTACCTTCTCCTGCACCAGCGATATGTAGGGCAAGATGAACAGACAGTCCTTCCTCCTGCACAGCAGCTCTCTGAGGATGAGGATCTCTGCCACCAGAGTTTTCCCTCCGCTGGTGGGAAGGGAGTAGATCAGATTCTTCCTCTGCTGAACACAGTCCAGGTTCAGACACGTCTCCTGCCAGTCTGAATCAACAAAAAAACACAAAACTGATTGTTTTAATGTCTCCACTTTACTCATTTTGTGCAGAAGCTAAAATATATTAATTTTACTGTAATATACAAACATCTCACCATATAAACTCTGGATTCCTCTCAGTTTGAACATCAGCTCCTTCACTTTGGTCGGTAGCCCGAAGAATGGCCCGAGGTCGGGCGTGTCAGCTGATACAGTCTCCATGGCCTGCATGGCGACGCTTATCTCCTCAGAAACCACTGCCTCCTTTAGCACCGCCGTCCGAGAAATGGCGGAGGGAGCCACCGCGTTGCTGAGCATCGTCCTCTTCAGCTGGTCGGCCACGCTCCTCCTCGCTCCGGCTGGTCTCCCGGTTCGATCCTCCACGTTTGTTTGTCCTCTGAAAGGCGTCGAGGTTTTGTCTCCATCCTGCAGTCTGCTCCTCTTCGCCTTCTCCTGAACCTCCTCCTGAAACTGCAGCTGGCTGACCGGTAAGTCCTCCGAGGGTTCGTCTCTGAGGCCGTCCAGGATGGAGTCCGAGAGGACGTCCTCGTCTTCTGGCGGCTGTTGCTCCGCCCCTCGAAGCCTTTCGTTTTGCTCTGCATCGTCCAGCTTTGCCAGGACAGACGAGTCATCCAGGATGCTGTCATAGTCGCCGAATAAATCCTCGCTGTCGCTGCAGTACTGCCGAGAAAACGCGAAGAAAAGAAGAACATCGTCAGCATAGAGTTCAAACAGTATTATCCATCAATCATCATCATTTATTAATTTCTGCCTGTAAAATGATGATTACTCTACGACCAGCTGAGACCATAAACTCATCGGGAAGGTTTCACTGAGCTCAGGTGAGCAGGAGGCTCATTTTCTCATAGACTTCTGTACAATCAGACTTCAGGGGAGTCGCCCCCTGCTGGTCATGCAGGTTTATGACGTACCTCCACAGCTCTGCCTTCAGCCATGATGCTCCTGATGCTGCTGATGGGGGTGCATAGCGGGGAACAGGCCCCTCCTCTCTTCCCGGCAGGTGTCAGGTGAGTCTTCAGGTGGTCTCGCGCCCTCTTCCTCGGACAGACTCGTTTAATTTTGACTTCCAGCCTTCCGAAGTTCATCCTTACGGCTACATGTCAAACACAATAAACTGCTTACATTTCAGACCCTCTTCCCTAACCTGCCGTTACAGCCCTTTAAACGCCTCCTTAAACCAGCTGACGTTAAATAATGAGTCCAACAAACCATCAAAGATCTCACACAGGCTCAGCGAGCGTCTAGCGACCAAGCACCGGAAGTCAGGTGCAAAAATTACAAATTAATCACAAACGTTGCTGAAATACATAAAAGTCTGTCCCTGAAATAAGTTTAAAAACCACCAATAATAAGTTAACATGCAGTCAACGCGCAGCTACAGCAGCTCAGCGCGTCCATTCAAAATGACCATTAACGACGCTGGAACGAGAGAGAAATCCGACCATCACTTCCGCTTTCGGCTTACCGGACGTATCAACGCGGGTTTAATCACCGTGACGGCCTTTAACAACGATAGAACTCATTTTTAATTCTTCTCAGACGTCATCAGTTGGACGCATTGGTTTCTACTCTGATGAAAAATGAGTTCCGACCGAAAATGGGCTAAAAATGTGTTTTAAACGGTTATTGGATGTGATGTTTGACACTCAGTGATTTTTAGATTTTTAGTGAGTTTTAGAAAAGCCTTCAGGACAGCTGTAAGCGGCTTTTTCAAAGACTGCAGCACTGCTTTAACAAACATCAACGGTAAACCGACGCTAACCTGTGGCTTAAATGCTAAGAGCGGCTTTTTCTACGACTTGACTTGTGGGAGATTTCTCTCTTGTCTTGTTTTATCTTTGAAATGAGTAACGGTTAATCCTTTCCGTAAAAAACAAAATGAAACGTTAAATTTAATTCATATTAAAGGTTTACACTGTGGACATCGGCGGAATATTAAAACGCGCACACTGAATATGTATTCTGTGTTTATATTTTACATTTTAGCGCCATAATCCAGCTGCAGTTTATCTCCACGTTAGAAACAGCCTTTGCGGAAGTGGTCGGAAGTATTTCTGAGTTGCAGCGGAAGCGCTTCCTGTCCTGTGTCAGGTCAACATGTTGTGTCTGAGGGAGCTGCGGAGGTGGAAACCTGTCTTCTGTCGCTATGGAAACACAGGTGAGTCCTGCTCCAGACTTTAAAACAAACAAAGGTCTGAAGTGCGAGTCCGCTGCTAATGCTGACGCTCCTGCGCAGGTGTGCGGAGCGTCGCGGCCGCCGCAGGTGAAGCCGGAAGGACGGATGACGCGGTGGGTGACGAGTGCAGGCTGATGGATCCGCGCCGCTGATTTCAGTTTAATGAAGATGTTTTCATGTTTTTCAGCTGGTGAAAATGGACAACCCGTACAGAGAGCCCCAGAAAGGCTGCGTCCTCTGTGACGTCACAGTGGACTTCAAAAACACTCAGGTGAGTCAGACAGGAAGAAACACCAGGTCAGATTAACAGACATGGATTAATCTGAGTTTGTCGCCCCGCAGCTGCTCTCTCAGTTCATCTCACCGCACACCGGCAGGATTTACGGCAGGCACGTCACAGGTGAGTCTCCGCCCTCAGTGGTCACCTGGATTAAAAGGTCTTCAGGTTGGGTCACGCCTCTTTTTTTTTTTTCAGGTTTATGTGGCAGGAAGCAGAAAGAAGTATCAAAGGCAATAAAGAAGGCTCAGTCCATGGGTATGTTTAAGGTTTTATTAATCCAGAGTTAAATAATCCAGAGTTAAATAATCCAGAGTTAAATAATCCAGAGTTTATTAATCCAGAGTTTATTAATCCAGAATGAAACCTGAGTTTCATCTGATTCTCTGGTGAAAACAGAGAAAATTTAAAACTGGTTCTTAATTTCAAATCAAGTCATGAAACACGAGTCTTTGTATGGAGGCCCATTAGTGCCAAAAGTCTCAGATTTGTTTTATTGTATCTTCACTTTTAATCTCAAATTTTTCTGGTTTGTAATTTGACTTGTTTATTGTCATAATCTCAGATTTTTTAGATTAAACTTTTGGCAGCAGAGAAACTTTTAGCCAAACAGTTATAAGTTTAAGTTATAATCTATATTTTGTTTTCCACTTTAAAACATTTTACTTTGTATTTCATATTTTTTGCTTTAAACTTTGTCTCCATATTTGAACACAGAGTTTTCTCATTTTTAAAGGTGAAAATTTGACTTTAAACAGTCCAAATTTTCACATTATCTCCCAAATTTAATCTCATAAACATACTTTTTTAAAATTATATATTTTATCTTGTCCTGGTATAAACGAGCTTCCTTATTTATGTAAGAAATTTTTCCCTCTGAGCTTCTTCACAGACTTGAGCTGTTAATAAAAACCTTCTTGTTTGCAGGTTTCATGTCGGTGACGCACAAACATCCACAGTTCATGAAGGACCCCAACATCTGTGGAATCAAACATCTGGATTAGTGTCAAACGTGTGCGTGTAATTAAAGTTTCTCTGCTGTCAGTTTGCTGTCGGTGAATTTCTTTGAGCCAAAGCTTCAAACATGAAAACCTGAAACATTCTGGAGGAAACGCTTCAGTTTGATTTCACCTCTAAACATCGAAAAATGCGTTTTAACCTCGACTGACGGATCAAAACAGCAGCTGGTAAACTGAGGAAGACGCTGAGCAGAGGAGAAACCTTCATCTGTAGGAGGTCAAACTGTGTCCTCATAACAGGAAACGCCTCCAGACGGTTTCTGAAAACATTTAATCAAATTTAGTTTTATTTTTTCTTTTATTTGGACCTGAAAAAACAAACATCCCTCTGAAGACCTTCAAACATCAAACTGAAGCAGAAATCCAGCTCTCACATCCCAACACAAAATCTATAAAATATTAAATATCAGAAAAATTGACTAAAATATTTTCATCTGTATGTTTTTAAAGTGGGGTTTTTTACTCGAGCTACGGTGGCCGCTGTAGGACAAACAACTCTGGCTGCGGTTCATCTGTAGTGAGTGTAGCTGTCAGTCAGCTGTCAGTCAGCTGTCAGTCAGCTGGTGTCCTCGTCTGGTTACTCTGGAGGGGAGTGACTGTGAGTCTGAACAAATTTCAGGAAGAACCTGATAGTGTCAGGCAGCTTCTGACCACCATGAAGAGTCTGGTTCTCTAATGTGAACTTTACACCTGCTCAGGTACAAAGAACCACTGCTGCACTTTTTTAAACAAAAACTTTATCGATAACAGTTTTTAAACAGACTGCTTCCACAAAGGTCTGACAAAAACAGACAAAACCTGAATGGACTCTGGTTATCGCTGCCTCAGCTCTTGCTCCTCCGGCGTTTCCTCTCTTTCTCTGGCAGCGTTTCTCTCAACCTTTTGCGACCGTTTGTTGCGCTCGGCGGCGCCTCCCTCGCCGTCTTCGTGGAAACGTCGTCATAAGAAACAGGAAGTCCCTGCAGCGTGAGCGTCTGAGTGTGGAACAGCGGCGAGCAGGCGAGCAGCGCTCTGACGGCCTCCTGAAGCAGCAGGTTCTTCCTTTGCTCGCCAGGATCGTCGGCGGTTTCTGTTCACAAAGAAAACAAAAACATTTAGACTGAAAACAGCTTCCTGCACGCCGGCGGTAATCCAGCACCTTTACTTAAGTACTCGAGTACAAATCTGAGGTACTTTATTTTCATCTCAGCACACGTCAGAGGGAAATATGAGACCTTTCTTACTGCAGTTCATCAGACGATGATTATAAAATAAAAAGATTAACCGGCGCTTCCTTTCTGGCTCTGCGGCTCTACTCGGAGTGGTTTCACCTTTAATTCAATTTAATTTACGATCGATACGACAATAAAATCAGCGGGAAGTCGCATATCAGACAGGTGCAAAACAAAGTGTCCAAAAGCATCTCAATCATGAACAAAATTCAGCAGGTTCTAGACTACACATGACTCAGTTAATTATAATACAGCACAAACAATGTTTAGAGTTAGAAATAACTTATTACCAGTTAATATTCAAACCTTTCCACACAGAGAGACGGGGGCTACCGTTTGAGGGGGAATGAGAATTTTAAAGAACTACAAGGAAAAGTTTGTGTGTGTGTGTGTGGGTTAAACTGTGGAATGAGTTTGTAAAGTGCAGTACAGGGATGAGGGAGAGCTACAATCTACAAGAGGTGTTTTCAATACAGATATTTCTGTTATTACTGTTGTACTGTAATAAATATACTCAGGAAGCGGCTGCATAACTACATGACTGAGCTATAAATATGTGAAGGGGGTGGAGTACATAAGTGTTACTTCTTCCTGCTCCTTTTCGAGCACCTGTTGTACTAGAGGACAGTATTTTCCTTCCTGTATATATGCTGTATTTTGTATACAGTGGGGCAAGAAAGTATTTAGTCAGCCACCAATTGTGCAAGTTCTCCCACTTAAAAAGATGAGAGAGGCCTGTAATTTTCATCATAGGTATACCTCAACTATGAGAGACAAAATGAGAAAAAAAAATCCAGAAAATCACATTGTCTGATTTTTAAAGAATTTATTTGCAAATTATGGTGGAAAATAAGTATTTGGTCAATAACAAACAAACAAGATTTCTGGCTCTCACAGACCTGTAACAGTTGGTGGCTGACTAAATACTTTTTTGCCCCACTGTATGTTCATTTAAATTACAATTTTTTTGAGTGTAAGGTTTATACCACAGCTGCCCTAAATTAATAGTATTAGTAATTACTAAATTCATCTTTTATGTTTCTGTAATGGTTAATCCACCAGTATGCACAGGCTCTTTAATAGAAATATTTTTAATGCTAAAATATAATTATTGTTTTTTATTGAATTTTCTAATTTACTGTTTTACAAAAAAGCAAAAAAAAAAAAAAAAAAAAAAAATAAAAATTTTTTTTTTTTTTTTTATTTTAA
>VUQS01025764.1:4858-22780 GCA_015108495.1 Heterochromis multidens | reverse complement strand
ATGCTGCTCCATACCTCTCTGTTCTGCTGGAGTTTCCACTCCAGCTTTCTTCTGTAATTGTCCTTAGCCTCTCTGATCTTTCCCCTCAGTATCCCTGAACCATTCTAACCTCCTCTCTATTGCCCGCTCTGAAGGCCCTCTTCTTGTCGTTGAGGAGGGCTTTGATGTCCTTAATCACCCATGGCTTGTTATTTGGGTAACAATGGACAGTCCGAGCTGGGACAATAGAGTCAGTGCAGAAGGTTATGTAATCAGTGATACACTCAGTAAGCCCATTGATGTCCTCACCGTGGGGCTCACAAAGTGCCTGCCAGTCTGTCACCTCAAAACAGCCCTGTAGTTCCATCAAGGTCTCCTCTGACCACCTCCTAATACTCCTTGTGGTCACAGGCTCCCTCTTCACAACAGGCACATAGCAGGGGGTGAGGTGAATCAGGTTATGATCTGACCAACCCAGTTGGGGGAGAGGGGGGGAACTGTATGCATCCTTGACATTTGCTTACAGTAGGTCTAAAATTCTCTCCCCCCTGGTGGGACAGGCCACATACTGTGTGAAGGTTCGAAGTGTAGCGTCCAAGGTGACATGGTTGAAGTCACTCGCGATAGCTATGAAAGCACTTTGTTGCTGAGTCTGTAACCGGGCTATGGCAGAGTGAACGATGTCACGTGCAGCTGTAGTGTTAGCAGAGGGAGGAACATAAACAGCCACAAAGATCACCTGGGTAAATTCCCTGGGCAAATAATACGGCCTGAGTCCAACAGCACACAGTTCAATGTTCAGGCAACAAATCTACTCTTTGATTGATATATGAGCAGGGTTACACCACTGGTTGTTAACAAGAACGGCAAGCCCTCCTCCTTTCTGCTCACCACTTGCAGAGCTGTCCCTGTCGGCCCGAACAGTGTGGAAGTCTTCAACAGATGCTTTGTCACAGGAATATCCTGGTTCAGCCATGATCCAGTGAAGCACATCAGGCTACACTCCCGATACTCCCTCTGACTCCAGACTAGCGCTGTTAGCTCGTCCATCTTGTTTGTCAGTGACCTCATGTTCCCCATTAAAATAGATGGGAGACGCGGCTCATACCTCCTCATCTCTTTAAGCCTCCACTGTCTCACCATCTCCCTCTTTTTCCTCTTCTGTTCCCTACCTCTGAATCCACGGTGTGTTTTCCTCCAGATTTCAGCCAGTATGTTAAATCATCAATCATAGGAAAACTGTATGAATGCAAGCAGCTCTTGTTTTCATTAAGAAGGCATCTGTGGCTGTGGCTCAGGTGGTAAAGTGGGTCATCTACCAATCAAAAAGTTTGTATGAGAATGTTGTATGGGTGAATGAGAGTAAGAAAGGCCTTTGAGTGCTCAACAGAGTAGAAAGGTGCTGTATAAGTATTAGTACATTTACAGTTATTCAGTGTAGAAAACAGCTGTAGAACTAGAAACTAGTGAGATTTGCCAAGCTGTGATAATAATGTCAGAAAACAAGGAAACCACCTGAGGACTGCTTGGTTTTTGGAAGCCTGAGAAAATAATCCAAGTGTGATGGAAGCACTAGAGTGGTCAATAAGGGGGGTTCTTTGCACCCAATAATGAAGTGCCACTAAGAATGCCTTTGATCATCATTATGAAAGCATTTCCTTGAAAGAAAGTAGTCATCAAAGTGAACCATTCTTGCCAGATAACTGAAACAATGATGCAGTCAAACCTTACAGTAAAATGGCACTAACTTTTTTACCATTCACAGTAAATGAGACAAAATTATACACCACTGCTGAGAAATTAGAATGTGCACTTTTAACCACAATCTTATACCTTTCATGATACCATCTCGACTGATGTAGTTGAGTGGTATAGTTGCGTGAGATTGCCATTTTCGTGTTCCATCATAAGCTTGCATACAATATTGACACTGATCTTATCACAAAAAAGCAGCTTGTGGTGCAGAGAATGATGTGGTGCATCAACACAGCAACTGCACATCTGTCAAAGACATAAAATAAAATACCTATTACAGCCTACGTGGATTAGCCTGGGTAAATAGTGTACATGGTGCATATAATACCACACATTTGCAGATGTGACATTGCACAGATCAGCATAAATCAACATTTCCGACTCAACTCACCTCTGTTCTCACTTATGCAGTTTTAACTATGTAATCGTAGCAAAAAAAAGATGAATAATTGTAAAGGTTGGATGACCTTTACAATTATTCATCTTTTTTTTCAAACATAATTCAGAGTGATAAAATAATAAAAATAACTGCGATCCATTGGTAATTAATAATTATAGACTTTTTTCTAATCTTTCTTTCCTCAGCAAAATATTTGAAAAAATAATTTAGAAACAACTGAATGAATACTATTTGTTTCATAGTTATTATGATAAGTGCCAATCAGGTTTCAGAACCAATCATAGTACAGAAACAGCTCTTACTAAAGACCTGAAGATCAACAGTGACTCACAGAGTTTCACTCCTAGTCCTGCTTGACCTCACTGCTGCCTTTGACACTGCTGATCATGACATCTTAATTCAAAGGCTTCATGATTCAGGTGGTTTAACAGGTCAGGTTCTCAGTTGATTCTCATTATCATACCTAAAGTGTAGACGTTTCTATGTTTTCAATTAGCAACTTTAGATCTGCACAAACAAACATTCCATCAGGGTCTTGATGCTTGCTCAATAATCCAGGTAAGGAAATCCCAGAAAGCTGAATCTGTTCATCTGGACGTGGCGTTTTCAGTGGGAGAAACGTTTCGTCACTATCCAAGTGACTTCTTCATTCTCAGCTGACTGCAGGTTTCCCCAGCCTTATAAACGGTACATTTGCATAATGACCGAAACTAGCACCACTGACTAACAATGGGCCATGAGATCAGTTTCATGATCATTAATTTGCAAATTGTCATGACCATTGAACAATGGCCATGAGCTGGGAGCTCCAGGTAGACTGGTTGGAAGATGCGACACATTGCAGGGCAGCTTCTGTTTGGCCATTGGTCTGGGGATGAAAACCAGAAGACAGACTAACCTTTGCACTCCCACCAGACTTGTGAGGTGAACTGTGGTCCACGATCCGATACAATGTCCAAAGGAATACCATGGAGCCGGAAGACATGATTGGTGAGTAGTTGAACAGTTTCCAGAGCGGATAGGAGTTGTGGCAGAGTGATGAAGTGAGCTGCTTTGGAGAAATGGTCAATAATGGTGAGTATGACAGTGTTACCTGAGGATGAAGGCAGACCGGTGACAAAGTCGAGTGCGATAAGGGACCAGGGGCGACCAGGTGTAGGCAGGGGTCTCAGTAATCCAACTGGAGGTGACATGGAGGATTTGTTTTGTGCACAGATGGTACATCCAGAAATGTATTCTCGAACATCCTTTACTACAGATAGCCACCAGAATGAGCACTGAAGGAAAGTAATTGTGCAATGGAGTCCAGGATGACAGGTGAACTTAGCTGTATGTGCCCAGTGGATTACCTGAGAGCGGACTGATGATGGCACGTAAACGGTTGGGTGGTCCGTTGCCGGGGTCAGGTTCTGATTGTTGTGCTTCCTGAATGGTGGATTCGATTTTCCAGGTGAGGGAACCTATAACACAGGATGGGGTGGATTCCTCTGGATGTTCGGTGGTGGAAAATTGTCGTGAGAGAGCATCGGGTTTGACGTTCCTGGATCCGGGTCTGTAAGAGATAGAAAAATTGAATCTTGTGAAAAACAGAGCCCACCTGACTTGCCGTGCATTGAGTCTCTTTGCAGTTTGGAGATATGCCAGGTTCTTGTGATCCGTCCAAACAATAAATAGTTGTGCCGCTCCCTCCAGCCAATGTCTCCATTCCTCCAACGCCAGTTTGATCGAAAGGAGTTCCCGATCCCCCACATGATAATTCCTCTCTGCGGAAGACAAACAATGGGAGAAAAAGGCACATGTTTGCATTTTACCTACAGTGCATTGGGACAAGACGGCCCCAATGCTGGAATCAGAGGCGTCCACTTCCACAATGAATTGAAGGGAGAGGTCGCGTTGAAAGAGGATCGGAGTGGAGGCAAAACGCTGTCTGAGGGTGTCAAAGGCGGACTAAGCCGCAGGGTTCCATTGAAAAACAACCTTGGGTGAGGTGAGGTTTTCTGTCAGAGGGAATGGGTCAGTCAATAACTGTTTGGACATTGGTGGGATCAGGTTTGCGCTGCTTCTTGTCCACAATATAAAGTAGCCCAGGAAGAAGACGGTCTCAACATGAAACTCACATTTCTCTACTTTTACAAAGAGCTGGTTCTCTAGAAGACACTGGAGGACCTGTCTGACGTGTTTTTCGTGTTCTTGTGTGTTCCGGGAGAAGATCAGAATGTCGTCAAGGTAGACAAATAAAAAAAGGTTAATGAAGTCGCGTAGGAACTCATTGACCAGGGCCTGGAAAACTGCGGGAGCTTTAGTTAAGCCGAAGGGCATGACCAAATATTCAAAGTGGCCCAAGTGAGTGTTCAAAGCGGGTTTCCATTCATCCCCCTCCCTAATCCTCACCAAATGGTAAGCGTTACAGAGATCCAATTTTGTTAATATAGTGGCGTCTTGGAGCAACTCAAAAGCAGAAGAGAGCAAAGGGAGAGGGTACTTGTTTTTAACAGTGATTTCATTTAGGCCCTGGAAGTCAATACATAGTCAGAGGTTCTTATCTTTCTTTTCAACAAAGAAGAATCCGGCCCCCAGGGGCAAGGAGGAAGGATAGATTATGCCTGCAGCCAGAGAGTCAGTTATATATTTCTCCATTGCCTCTCGTTATGGCTTAGAGAGACTATAGAGGCGGCTAGTGGGCAAGGGAGCACCAAGGACGAGGTCAGTAAGACAATCATATGGTCTGTGTGGAGGGAGAGAGAGAGCGAGATCCTTACAAAACACTTCAGTGAGATCGTGATACACAGGGGGCACCGAAGACAGATCGGGAGGCTCAGAGAGTGAGGGCGGACTAGAGGTGAGAGAAGGTGATGCTGATTTTAGACAAGACTCATGACACTTGGAGCTCCAACCGGTGACACTATTCTTAGTTCAATCGATTTGATGATTGTGCTTCTGTAACCATGGGTGACAGAGGACTAATGGGGTGTTAGGTGCTCAAACAGATATAAACAGATCTGCTCAACATGATTACCAGAAAGTGTGAGGGAAGTGGGCTAAGTTTTATGAGTGACATCAGGCAGTTTAGCGCCATCCAGAGCTGAAACCAGTTGCGGTTCAGGGAGAGTGATCAGAGGGATTTGCAGTTTGTGAGCAAGGGGAGAGTCAATAAAACTTTGCTTGGGTAACAACAAGGAGGTTTTAGTAATAGTGCAAGGAGCCAGGGCTTCACTAACAAAGTAGTTCAAATATCCAGCAAAGAATGAGAGGACAAGATCAGGAACAGGTATGCGATGAGCCTCAGGTGAGCATGGCAAGGGAGGGAACCTGTGATGAGTCCCGCCCATAATCCCAGACACCAAAACAAACACAGAGAGAGACGAAACACCAGCAGACCATGACAGCTTTAGAGTGTGGCTACCTTGTGATTGACAAGTGGCTATACCCTGCTGGCCTAAAGCATGAGTCATCAGGATTGAAACAAGCTGAAAAATGAAGCCAAAACAGAAATGGCAAAAACTATAGTTCCTTTATGTGCCACTTGAGGCTGCCTCCAAAAAGGGAGCCAATCCCCACAGACTCCTATGTTAAAATGTCCAACTTTACAGCATTAAAAAGCATATTTACAGCCTCGTACAAAATACAGTTTTGGCCTCTTTGGTTAGTTTCCCCCCCTCATAACAAGCCTGAATGGGTTGAATCTTTTTATAACTCATCCAACAAGATAATTGTTTTAGGGGCGTGGCCATGTTCTTTGACAGGTGTCCTGACAGGCAGCTGGAGCCGATCCGTGGCCTCATCTTTACAGTAAACTGGGCGTCTTCACTGTGTGTGTGTGTGTGTGTGTGTGTGTGTGTGTGTGTGTGTTTTGACAGCAGCCAAAATGCTAATGTTGAAGCTTCAAAATACAGTCCACAACCAGTGGATGATTTCACAGTACAGAAGATAGACGTAGCTACCTTGATTCCACTGAGCTGTGAAGTCCCGTTTTCAAGCCTTGACATGGGCTTTGCCATTGTCACCATCTTGGTGTTTTAAAACCAAATGTCACTAGCAAAGGGGCAGCTGATTGCAAAACTGTGTGGTCAATAAGCATACCCTGGATAGTTCTTTTTTCTGAAACTTAGAATGACCAAAATTTACTAAATGCATTTAATGTTTTATTCAATATAACCCAAAATAAGCGATTAAGCCCATAAACTCATCAGGAAAGTGATCACTGAGGTCAGGGCAGCCTCATTGGCAAGAATCCAATTCAGTCCAAATTTCTAGGTCTCCAGTATTGCACTGGCAACAAGGATGAACCTGCTTCTCCTCTCTGACAGAAGTCTCCTCCCGCTCTGTGAACTGAAGCTCTCCTGTGGTTCTTCCAGTTGCAGATTCCCATTGTTTAATCCTGAGCTCCTGTAAGATAAACCTTTTAAAACTGCACGCTGTGTGTGCTGGGCTGTGCTTCAGAGTCCATTGCTTTAATTACCGCCATTGATAATGATATACTGGATGATAAAAGCATTGATGTGATTGACTGGCCCTCACATTCCCCAGACCTGAATCCAACTTTGATCCAATTATCAAAATTGTTCATATGTTTGCTGATTAGTTGCTGTCCAGGTGGTGTTCCTCACATCTGAATAGGCCACTTTCCAGTCGGTTTAACTATTTAGTAATGGAATAGTTTTGACTGTGTATATTTGTTGCACTTTTTCTGCGTAATGCAACATGCATTCATGCAAACTGCTTGTATTTTTTTCTTTTCTTCAAAGACAGGACAAGATGCTCCAGTCACATGACTGTGGTGTTATAAATGCACACACAAAACCACTAAAAAGTGTGTGGGGCAAAGTGAAGTAATGGAAGTAGCTTGATTCTCACAAGATCTTATCTGTTTGGCATTTCCGTGCATGCATTTGCAACCCCAGAACTTTCCTCATGATCACCGTGTCGTCTTGGTTTGTATGCACTTTATCTATCAGTGCTTCTGTAAATCAACTTTTCAAGTTTGTAAGAGATTATCTTCATAATGACAGTTTTACATGATTTCATTCTTGTTTCCTCAAGTCCATTACAGTTTTTCACACTCACTAAGGCACATTTCTTTTCTCAAAAGCTACCTGCTACTTATAATGTGACCAAATAAGATGGCTGGCTACTTATTAAGCAAGGCAACACTAAAACTAAATATTCATTCTGCTGGAATCTAAAGACAAACCACATAAACAAAACCTCTGACTCTCCTGGCAAAACCTCACATTCACATCAAAACAATTTTATCTGCGCTCAGAACCACGTCATCAGATTACACACATAACCAGTCAAGATAATACCACAGCTGAGCATTCATTACAGACTACAGCAAAATAAATAAATAAATAATATTTAAAAACTCAGCATTTAGGACATGTGGCTGTCTTAGTCCACAAAAATGTGCAGTAAAAAAAGAAATAGATGTTCAAAATCATCAGTATACACTAAATATTCTAGATTATGGTGGCAACAGAGGACCTACAGAGATATATTTACATATACAGTAGTGAATTTATTCTATTGTCATAAGGTGTATGTCCCATACTACAATTTGCTTATGAAAGTGGGATGTTTCACAATTTTCTCATCCTATATTATTGGGGGTTTTTGTATTGCTAAAACAGAAACTCTCATTCACTAAAACTAATTTACTGAATCAATCACTCTTTTGGCAAAACCTTGAATAATTTCCATCAAGTTAGACACAATTTTCTGGTCTCGTTTAACCTAAACACATTCGGCACAGCAATTAACTTGTGATGCATAATGTTAGCAACAGGAAGCAGAAGTTCAACGCGACTACAGCGCTGTTGTCATTTCATCACCACTGCAACTGAAAATTGTTCACACTTGTTGCTAATAAAGTGATGTGTGAGTTGGAGTGAGCTGAAGGTTGATACAAGGATGGATGGAAACAGAGAGGGCAGAGGAGGAAGATGAAGAGGAGTGAGCTCTACCACAATAAATTCCGATGATATTTGAGCCCCTATGATAGAAGTGCAACAACCCAAATGAAAGGAGGTAGAAGATTTTACATATGAAAGTAATCTACATAAATCATCATTTACCATCATGTTTACGTGATTCATGCTTCTTAAAACCATGTAGGATTGAAAAATGTGAGACTGGACACTTTCATCAGTAAATGGTCTGAGATATACAGCATACATAACCTGTAAATGAGGGAAGTGCCACCATAATCTCGAATCTTTACTGTACACTCATGTTTTGGTACATCACTTTGTATTTTGTAATTTCTGTAGAACTGCAAGAGAGCCACACAGAGTTTGAAAGGCATGTGTTACATGTCCTGAACACAGTTTGTTTTCAGTTTTATTGCTGTGGTGTGCAATGAATGCTGAGTGGAGATATTATCTTGACTGATTGTGTCTGCGATCTGAAGACACTGTGTGGTTTTGAGTGCAGATAAACTGTTCTGATGCAATCATGAGGTTTTGCCAGAAGAGTCAGAGGTTTTCTGAATGTAGTTTGAAAACTGGAGTATGTCTTTTGAGTTTTGAGAAATGGGTGAAAGGTTTTGCAGTTTGTGGTTTGTTTGTTTTTTTTACCATCGCTTAAACATGAAAATCAAAAGTATAAAGTACATTTAGCAAAACCTTGCACTCAAGGAGCAAAACATCAGCCCCCAGATTTGCACCGCTATAAGCACACTGACAGCCTCACACTTTTTGCAAAACACTAAACTCACATGTATATGTTAGACGCAGAAATATATCATAATGACACTTCCTCCCCGTTTTAAAACTCGGGCTTTCAAATGACCGATTGGTTAAACACAACCGCAAACACCACATGTGCAGACACATAGGGGCTTAATTGTAAACACACCATTCAGGTTTAAGCTTTATAAAAAAAAAAGCAACAGGTGAGTGAACCCGTCTTCAAGAAAAATGAGGATGAGAGGGGGAGTCCATGCAGGAGGAGGTCGAGGTAGAGGAAGAAGAAGACCGGAAGAAGGGGAGGACATGTCCTACAAGATGACTGAATTTATCAAATTACAGTTTTTCCCCATTTTATAAACACAACAAATGGAACCGTGTGCACAGTTCTGAAAATTTGAAGCTCATGTATCAACAACATGACTCCAAACTGCTAAACTCTAAGAACAGTTCCACTGGTCTCACTCAAATGTCATTCTAAATCACAGTTTTGCAAATCTCTGAAAGCAAACTGCATCATTTAACTCACACTTTGTTCACTTAGAAACACTGGTCTTCAAAATGCAACACACACACTACCAATTAGTCGCACTCATGCTGCACGTGTTCAAACTCAGTTGGAAGAACGATTCAGTCATGTGTCGAGTGACTTGTACAGGTGTTAGGCAAGAAGATGGGGCAGCAAGAGGAAGAGGAAGAAGAGGACAAAAGTGAGAGTAAGAGGAGAATGCTGCAGAAGGCAATTTTGATTTTTTTTTTCTTTCTTGGTTCAGCTGAACACTTTGTATTACAGAAACAAATAAATATTTCTTTTGTTACTTTTGTGTTTCTGTGCACTGATGTTCACAAAAATGAGAAAAAATAAAGAACACAAAGGAACACAAAGGCTTGTCTCACATTTACCAAAAAACATCTTGATGATCCCCAAGACTTTTGGGGAAATATTCTGTGGACTGACGAGACAAAAGTTCAACTTTTTGGAAGGTTTGAGTCCCGTTACATCTGGTATCAAACTAACACAGCATTTCATAAAAAGAACATCAGACAAACAGTCAAACATGGTGGTGGTAGTGTGATGGTCTGGGGCTGCTTTGCTGCTTCAGGACGACTTGCTGTAATTGATGGAACCACGAACTCTGCACTCTACCAGAAAATCCTGAAGGAGAATGTGCGGCCATCAGTTTGTGCCCTGAAAGTCAAGCTCGCTTGGATTATGCAGCAGGAAACACACCACGAAGTCCACCTCTGAATGGCTTCAAAGGGGTAGGTTTGGATAACTTTGTTTTCCTTAATAAATGAAATCATCATTTAAAACTTGAATTTTGTATTAACTCTGGTTATCTTTGTCTGTGTTTGATGATCTGAAACATTTAAGTGTGACAAATATGCAAAAATTAAAAACAAGAAATCAGGAAGGGGGCAAATACTTTTTCACAGCACTGTACATGAATACTTTTGATGGTAGTGTTTTGAAGTTATCACTTATTTATTTGATGCTCTGTAAGACATAAGGGTATTACAGCCGTGTTTACTGATGTGTGGAAGGAATCAGTTTTGAAAAGAGAGAACATGTTTTGATGTGTGGAGTTTTAACAAAGCAGTTTCACTTTGTGTTTAGAGTTTTGAGAAACTGAGCTGCAGTTTCTGGAAATGTGTTTAAACCTTTGGGAAAACCTGTGAAGATGACGAATTCTACCTCCGGCCTCTTCCTTGGACGGCAGGTGGCGCTCTCTAACATCAGCACTCTGTGTTTTGTTCCGGTAGCGCTTCCGGGTTCTGGTGTTTACATCTGGGGACAGCCACAAAGCACAGAACTTGTTTTCCAGGCTAATGAAAACCATCTTATATGTTGAGAACAACATGTTTTCCAAGTGCTAGGATCTGTGCACAGTCACGGTAGGCCCTCCACGAGGAGTGCACTAATTATGACGTTACGTATGTATTTTAACACGTCACCAACAGACGTAGCAGGCTCACTCATGCTAACCAGCTAACGCTAGCTAATTGAATGGATTCCATCATTATAATAGAGAAAAACCTTCCAGGCTTTTCGAAGAGATGTCAGAAATTCACTGGAAATGAACAACTAAAAAAAACGTTACTAGTCTCACACCTGGTTCTGCACCATAGATTTACACTCACCGACCACTTCATTAGGTACACTACTCGTTAACACAAATATCTAATCAGCCAGTCACACGGCAACAATCCAGTACATTTAGGCCTGTAGACGTGGTCGAGATGACCTGCTAAAGTTCACATTGAGCATCAGAATGAGAAAGAAAGGTGATTTAAGTGACTTTGAAGGTGGGATGGTTGTTTGTGTCAGACAGGCTGGTCTGAGTGCTTCACAAACTGCTGATCTGCTGGGATTTTCCTGCACAACCATCTTTAGAGTTTACAGAGGAAATATCTTGTTGATGCCAGAGGTCAGGAGAGTGGCCAGACTGCTTCGAGCTGATAGGAAGGCAGCAGTAACTCCAATAACCACACGTTACAATCAAGGTATGCAGAAGAGCATCTCTGAACGTACAACAGGTTGAACCTTGAAGCAGGTGAGATACAGCAGCAAAGACCACACCGGCGCCACTCCTGTCAGCTAAGAACAGGAAACTGAGGCTACAGATCACACTGGCTCACCAAAATTGGAAAATTGGAAAACTGTTGCCTGGTCTGATGAGCAACATTCAGATGGTAGGGTCAGAGTTTGATATAAACGACATGAAAGCAGGGATCCATCCTGCCTTGTATCACCGGTTCAGGCTAGTGGTGGTAATGTAATGGTGTCTGGGATATTTTCTTGGCCCACTTTGGGCATCGTATAAACATCACAGCCTACCTGAGTATTGTTGCTGACCATGTCCATTCCTTTATGACTACGGTGTACCATCTTCTGGTGGCTGCTTCCAGCAGGATAACCCAAAGATCAAATCATGTCAAACTGGTTTCTTGAACATCACTCTGAGCAGAGCCAGATCTCAATCCAGTGTAGCACCTTTGGGATGTGGTGGAATGGGAGATTCTCATCGTGGATGTTCTGTGTGATGCTATCATATCAATATGGACCAAAATCTCTGAGGAATGTTTTCAGCACCCTGTTGAATATGTGCTTTGAAGAATTAAGGCAGCTCTGAGGGCAAAAGGGGGTCCATCGTGCTACTGGCAAGGTGTACCTAATAAAGTGTCTGGTGAGTGTATATACACACAGATCCAGGCTTGTGAGCTGCATCACAGCTGCTGCCATCTTACTCAGGTAGTGTTCTAATGAAAGAAATACCAAAACTAATAATGTTCCACGGGTGAGAAGTTGTTTTCTGAAATTTTCCCGTTTTTAATGTGTTTATCTCGCAATAAATAATCCTACTTTTAAGAGGAGTTAATGTTAGGGAAAGTTAAAAATATATATATATTTTAGTTAAAGTAATGCATCAGAAGAATGTGTAGAACAGGTTTGTGTCAGTCTGTGCTGTTTTGTTAATTATGATGTTGTGTTTCACTTATCTGATTGTTAACTGTCTGTTATGGCATCAGTGTTACATGACTTACCTCTGTACCTGAACTATAGCTACAGAAACATGCAGAGCTGCAAAGCATTGTTCACATTTTGGTGAGAGTAAGGTAATTCATGGGTAATCTGCTACAGTGTGGACTCATTTTATTTGTAGGCTCCCGACAGATAAAGTTAATAAAGTTAGAAGACATGCATGGACCGCAGCATTGAGGAGAAGAGACTAAATGATTAGTCTTCAACTCTAATTGTAAGTCAGACTTTGACAGGACAGTAAACTTGTGTAAATGATGACAGTAATCCCATCAGGTTTTACATTTTACACTTAGGTATGAATTTAATTTAACTATTCTGTATAATAATACATAATACAGTTCTAGCATTTGAATCAAACCAAACCCCTTGAACATTGATTAAATTTATAGACCTCTGTTCACCTTTGGGGCACTAACTACATAATCAGGACTGGTTCATTTGTAGTTAAAGCAAATAGTCTGTGCTACCTTACTTAACAGAACTGCATTCATTTCCCTGTTATTGCTGACCATAAACAAAGATTTGTTTAAACTTTAGTAAATTAAACCTCACTAAAAAAGAACTGATTAAAAGTATTTCTATCACAGTCCTGGTGATTTTGCTTTGGTCTGAAAGCCAAAACCTCTTTGATAGGCACCAGAGTTTTTAATATGCAGGAAAAACCCTGATATATACTGTATCTATGGTTCTGTCTCAACAGAAGTAAAAATCTCAGAAATGCGAAATATACACTAAAATAAACTGTCTTTCAGAGTGTCACTAATCTCATTTTGTCATTTATTACACTGGTGCAGGCAGCATTCACAGAATCAGCTGCTGACAGTCCACATAACAATAAATGATGAAGAAGAAAAGCAGACATACAAGGTCGTCTGAGACTCCGCAACAGCTCCACAGGGCGCCGATGACAGTGGACATCACTGAGGAGAAGAGGTCACCTGGAAACAGAGGGCGACCTCGGAAGACTGCCACTGTACCGACAGACAGTTTCTACCTGGATAACACTGCAACAGAAAAGACTGCTAACGCAGACTTCAACGTGACGACAGCTGAAGACTCCCAGAAACGTCCAGAGAGCAAGTCCAGATCTTCAGGTGAGTGGCTCGCTACAGCCCTTTTAAACACAGGAAGTTGATGGTAGTGTTACTTACTGTTGGAGTTTTATCTGTTTGGGACTTATCATGAAATTTATACAAAAAAAGAATGTTAAGGGCCTCTAATCAGAGGTAGATACTCCATGTTTGGCACAAACCAAGTGTAATAGAGTTTGCTATAATCCTCTGTTAATGTGGACAGTTGTAAATTGTATAATTGGAGCACTGTAAGATACTCTGTGCTGTTTGAGATGCTGTAATGCCACATTATATTATATTAGTGTACAATTGGAAGAAAAAGTGTGTGAACCCTTGTAGATTTTCAATATTTTGGTGTAGAACATAGATAAATGGGAAAAAAGTACTCCATCTATCCATCCCACCATTTTCTTAATCACTTAACCAAGTCAGCATCGTACGAGGGGCTGGAGCCTATCCCGGCTGACTTTGAGTGAAAAATACATTTGGTAATTGATTTATTGAGGAAAATAATCCAGTAGTAGATACATGTGAAGGGTAAAAGTGTGTGAACCTCAGGGATAAGGTGTAAATTTGTAAGTGAAAAAGAAATCAGGTGCTTTCATTTAGTGAAAGAGTTTGGACTCTTCCAGGCCACAGTCAGAAATACAGTTTTGCTTTTATACCATGGCAGCTATTGTGAAAATCTGTCAGTGTTTTATATCACATTCATGCAGGGAAATCCCAAAGGTTCACAGACTTTTTTCTTGCTAGTGTAAAAGTGTAAAACAGAGAGAATATTAATAAAATTAATTGTAATTTGTATTTTATGATTTTTTTAAAAAACACACACAAAAATATGCAGGTGTGTTTGTTTTCTTCAGATTTGTTAGTCTAAGCCCAAAGGTGTTAAGCGATAGTCTGAGTTAAGCGTTTTGCCAAGACTGGAGGAACCTGAGAAGGTGGAGTAAAGATGACCTGCATGAACTCAAGGTGTGATACGTCTCCCCGCAGGTAGACTCTCTGCTGCCGTCTGTCGGCTCTGCCACGGGAAGTTTTCCCCCCGCAGCCTACGGCACGCCTTCAACAAGTGGCCTCGGGATTCCCTCAGCATTGTAGACGAGGAGTCAGACACTGTGGCCCAATCACCCCAATCATCCCTTCTATTCCACACAGACTTCCAAAGGCTGGTTGGGGTCCAGGTGGACCGTGACCCCCGGCTTTCGGAATTTATCTGCAAGAAATGCCATGCAAAGTTTTACAAGTGCCAAAGCATCCTGATCCGGTTTCTGCAGAGAGTCAACCTCCCGCCTGTGGGGAAGGAGAACCTGAAAAATCAGTGAGTCAAAAAAAAAAATCTACCTGAGGGTGGTGGGTACCTACTGTGGAGTGTTTTTACTACAGAAAATGAGTAAACATGAGGAACTGTTTGTGTCTGTTTCAGGAAGAATGCAAAGTGTCCGGAGTCCTCAGTAAACCATGGGTCATCAAGTAAATGAAACTTCCTTACCCCGTCTTACAGACGTTACATAAGTCGAGCTGTGCTGACAGGCTCCTCTGTTTTCTTTCAGCTCCTCCATCCTTTACCTCAGACACTAAGTGCCTCCACAGTCTAGTGTCCTGGGCTCATCACCACGGAGAGGCCTGCCGCTCCTGCCCCGACCTGAAGGAGGTGCTGGAGGGCCAGTGCTGGGGCTCCGTTAAGGCTGTTTGGGGCTGCATCGACGGTCACAGATACATCATGGATACTCAGTGCACCACCACCTCCAACCAAGGCCACACGAAGAGCTTAAGCAGTGGAGCATTAGGGGGTGGCAGCGGTGATGGAGGGATGTCAGAGGAGGAGGAACAAGAGCAGGAGGGCGAGGAAGACGAAGAGGAGCAATCCGGCGGGAATGGAATGACCTCATCGAGAAGTATTAGTACTGTTCTTCATCGCAGTCCACCTGCAGTTACAGCTCAGACGCAGAGCTCAGCGCTTCATGACTGGACGGGCAGCAACGAAGGTGGGAATGTTTACAGTCGTTCAGACTGACAGCGTGATTATTGATGTATCAGCCCTCTTATATCTTAATCTTAAAAGTAGCGAGGGCGTCTTTTTCCTGATCCCAAACTGGGAGCTGGTTCTTCAGAAGAGGGGCCTGATAGCTGAAGGCTCTGCCTCCCATTCTTTCCTTTTTTAGGAACCATCAAGTAAGTCTGCAGTCTGAGAGACAAGTGAAGAAATATGGTCTCTCTTTCTAGTCCCCATCAGTACTCTTGCTGCGTGACTAGTTGGCTAGACTAATGCTAACACAGGTGGCATATTCTTTTAGAGATGCACAGATAGATTAGATTAATATTAGCCCTGTTCACTAATGTCGGCAATTAAGATGTAATTCATCCATATCAGTGGCTGATGGCTATCTATTGTCTTATAGAGCTGAGAATTTAAAACAGGTCACTTATTTTTATGAGGAAAATCTTTGATTCCGTCTAACTGAAGGGGAAATAAATAACAAAAACAGAATTTAAAAAAAATTATTGGTGTCTGCATCAACTGTCAGTCATTGTTATTTTAATACATGGCTTCGGTTTCTCCATCTGTGCTTAAATGTATGTATTTTTCAGTTTAATTAAATAAAATTTGAGAAAACAAATTAAAATATATGAATAATTCACACATAATTATCAGTTCATTTTTAAGAAATAGAAGGAGTGTCTCCAGGAAGATAAAAAAATAAAGATTTCCCAAATCTTTATACATGTCAGCCCTGTCTATTCATTTATGGAGACTCGGCTGAAGGGAGTCAAAGACTGATGTGCACAGACGACCCAGCTAAACTGCAGATAATACTTTGGGTTTTCTTCTGCAGATAGTGACACAGATGTTAAGAACTCATCATCATCTTAACTTTTCTCCTCCTTTCTCCTTAGATTTCACAAGTCATGAGGAGGCCTTGTCTCCTGCTCCGCCTCAGCTGGAGGACAGGACTGCTGACAGTGATCTTTCTGACAGGTTGGTCACACATGTCATTCATGTTTACTGGTTGTTGTAAGACTTTTAGAATGTTTGACAATTCATGCCTCGGGATTGTTAGAAATAAATTAAAATAATTGAAAGAAAAAAAGGTCCAAGTGAGACTGATAGAAGCCCACATCACCTGTGTTAAATATAACTCTGTGTTTGTGTGTGTGTATGTAGGGTCATCTCAGAGGATGATTTTGAGGAGGGTAGAAAAGGAGGCCTGTCGGACGAGGAGGAGTTTGAGCCGTACTCAGAGAAGAGGTGGGTTCAAATAGAGAAGACAGGCCTGTAGTGGTGAAATAAAAGAGAGTGGGAACCCCGCCTTATCTTGCTAACTGTTAACAGCAGTCTGTGGGGCCTTTATCATAGATCAGTGTGTGAATATAATACGATAACACCTGATGTAGATTTCATTTGTTTAAACTTAAGTCTTGCCAGTCAGTATGGTGAGAGAGGCTCCACATCGATTTCAGTAGTCACCGGGACATGAAAGCAGCATATAGAGAATCACCAGTCTTTAAAAAAGCACTTTAAGCACTTTAACAATGCCATCTTAATTTGTGTTAGTTACACTCTGACAAGAAAGAGTAAAAGAAAAAAGGAAGAAAAAAAGGAAACTTGCAACCTCAGCTGTGTGCATATATCAGGGCAACAACACAACTGGCTCATGTGTTTCCTCGTTGGGCTCTTGATTGGCTCTTTGGAGGCAGGGGCGGGACATCAACCGTCTTTGTAGTTATGCAACGTGTTCCATGTCTTTTTCTCATAATGTCCCACTGAATGGATCTTCCCCTTGTCCTTCCAGAGGCCACAGGGTGAACATCCCAAACAAGAGAAGACGAAGCTCGAAGGCCCCAGAGGAGCCCAAAATCAGAAAGAAACCTGGACCCAAACCAGGCTGGAAGAACAAGTTCAAACCTAAAGGGTACGTGACACAGCTTGAGTCCTGCATGTCTTTAAAGGGGTCCCATTAAGGTCATTTCCAGCTCCATAGTTTCGTTCTTGATTAGTGTTTTAGCTCCTCTCCCTTTAAGACCACCCTGTCTCCTGCTGCTCACAAACCGAATCTTTGTACTGCAGGTGGGTGGGGCTTCTGTGCTCACAGATAGCTGTGTGTCTGATATGACCATATTAGGGATATCCAGTCTCTGTGACATCATCAAGCCACGGGTAGAAAAAAACTGTCAGAGACAGAAAGTTTACAGCAGTCTGCAGCCTGAGACTTTGGCTTTGACTTTGGATTATTTGCACATACATGCACATTTCATTTAAATCTCAGGAGATGTTTAATAGGAACATCCACCATTGTAACAGTACATGTATGATACTAAATAAGGAAAAGCAGAGTAGGTCAACTTGACCAACACTACTTCCATCAGCCTAAGAACTAATGCAGAATTTATATGTGGAGTTTTTTCTTGGGTGTAGTTCATTCTTTGCTTCAGTTAATTGTAGTTACTTTTTTTTTTTTTTTTTTTTTTTTTAAATTTTAAAATTTA
>VUQS01025763.1:0-11669 GCA_015108495.1 Heterochromis multidens | reverse complement strand
TCCCGATCTGACCCCCTTAGACTTTTATCTTTGGAGTCATCTGAAGGCAATTGTCTATGGTGTGAAGATACGAGATGTGCAGCACCTGAAACAACGGATACTGGATGCCTGTGCTGGCATTTCTCCTGCGGTGTTGCTATCAGTGTGTGAAGAGTGGGAGAAGAGGGTTGCATTGACAATCCAACACAATGGGCAGCACATTGAACACATTTTATAAGTGGTCAGAAACTTGTAAATAACTCATGAAAGAATAAAGTTACGTTGAAACCAAGCACACCATTGTTTTTCTTGTGACATTACCAATAAGTTTGATGTGTCACATGGCCCTCTTCCTATTGAAAAAACAAAAGTTGTATCCAAGATGGCCGACTTCTAAATGGCCACCATGGTCACCACCCATCTTGGGGAGTTTGCCCCCTCACATATACTAATGTGCCACAAACAGGACTTTAATATCACCAACCATTCCCATGTTATTACGGTGTATCCATATAAATGGCCCACCCTGTATAACAGAAACCACTCAGTTCACAAAAGGGAAACAAGGGCTACCCCTAGTAGGCATTCCAAGGTGGAAAGAGTCAAGAAATAAAAACATCTTTTCTTGGAATAACTTATCTTTAGTATATTTATTTATAGAGACTGACACAAGACATCTCCTACGTTGCTAAAAAGCCAATTCTGAGTATGCTAGAGGTTTCCAACACATCTTTAACCCAGTCTTCAGGTACCATAAGCCTTCTTCCCTTCAGCCAATGAAGAAAAATGTTTTTATTTTGTTTGTTAGATTATTTCCAAGACGACTTGAGACTGTCACTGCTGCCAAAACAGCTTTAAAAATGGTGAAGGGACTGAATATTTATGTACACTATACTGAACTTTTTTTGTTTTGTTTTTAATAAATTACAAAGCACTCCAAAACTCATAGGAGAACCACATTCAAACAAACTGTGCTGCCTGTAAAGGGAACTAAATATTGGAATAGCTTACCAACTGCAATAAAGAAGCACACTACATATCCCAAACCAGGTCTGTGACCACATATATTATGTGTGTATATCTGTATGCCTTTTGTTCATTGTTAAAGTTTTATGCGATCTGTCCAGAGACTATAAATGTAAATGAGCAGTATTGATCAAATCTGGCACATTTACATCTCATCTCATATTGATATCCATTAACATGCGCTGTCGCTGTTAAATAAAGGAAGAAGAAAAAAAAATGTTTTTGATTTGTCATTGCAGATTTATCATGCGATGAATTGAAATCAATTTAAGATTCATTTAAAACATAAAAAAATTTAAATCTTTGAGAGTTTTCTACATCATTTTATGCAGTATTACAAGGTTTGCATTCATAGTTCAACTGAAACATTATCAAAGTGAGAAAAATCACATTTAATCAGAAAGTTTTCTTAACCGCCTATCCAATTCACTGCCGAGGGAGTACACCACAGACAGGTCACCTATTATATATTTTTTTGCATATAATAAATAAATGTTGCATGGTAAAGAATCAGACTAAAATATTATCTTTTAAGACCAGTACATTTTTAGAAGCTCTGTTTAAGTGTGCACATATACACTGCACTCTAACTGAAACCTTTTAAGCCACTTTTATGGGATACTTACATTTCTGTTCTGTTTTTAATTCCATTACTGTATGCTGTTTTTTAGCTTTGCAAAGCACTTTGTCACTAATCAGCTACTTTACAAACTGTTTTCAGTCGGACACCTGTGAATGGAAAAATAACCACTATCGTACTTGTGAGACAAAGCCACAAAAGGTGCAGGAGTCTGCTTGGGATTTGGGGGAAGCCAACTAAAAGAATGGTGGGTTTCCCATCCAAGCTAGGAGCACGTACAGGGGAAATGGGCTAACAGCCACAAAGTGGTGAGGGGAAGAAAAACAGAGAGCGATTTTAAGCTTGGAACAATGAATAATGTTGGAATGTTGAATGCATTTACACAGGAGCCACAGTTTGATGTTTGGAGACGACAGAAGAAAAGGGGAGAGACAGAGGAAGAGGTACAGAGATAAAGCAGAAGCTGACAGTGAGAGGAAGGTATCCAGAATGACACACAGAAAAAGTGGAAGATGGAAGGAAATGTCAGTCAAACACAGTGTGTCTGTAAATTTGTTTTAAAAAACTTGTGGAGAATTGTTTGTAAGCACATTGTGTAAACTTTTTAAAATAATTCACTTCTTGATAAGTAAACACAGAGTATGTTTGTGTTCACACCACCCAGTGGGAATAAAGTCTGATACAATTTTTCAAACATTATGTTCCCTCCTCTCCCACTCCTTGGAAATGCTCCTAAACTTTCATTCCAAGCCTTTTCTCTTCTCCTAAACAACCAACACTTTCTCTCTTATTTTAGCTCTTTCAGATCGCTGTGCTGCCAGCGTCAGAGTTTCAGCATGTCATTTGGCATGTCCCTTAATGGATTTCATCTTCTCTTGGTTAGTGAATCAAGAGAAGAATAAGCAAGCACAGCACGCAAACAGAGCTACAAATACAAACTGCTTTTCATTAACTACTCAGTCACTAACATGCTACTCATATTAACAGAAAAAAAAAAAAACATCAGTAAAACCAAACAAAAAGAGATAGAAAAGGAGAGCAAAGCTGACATTTTTATATGATTATTATGAAACACGTCAAACAAGTGATCTTGGACAATTACAAGACAAATTACTCATGCAATCTTTTCAAATAGTTAGGATGTGAAACAGCTTTTTTTTCAGTGTTTCAGAATAGCTCTTACATGCCTGACCTTTTTAGTGCATACAAGTCATAGCAGAGTGTTTAATTCAACCTTTTCCTCACACAAAGGACAGAGATACTTACAGCAGGGGCACTTCAACGATCAGGTGAACAAGGTTGGACAACAGCTCCTCAAGAAGGTCTTCGCTCCCTGTTTCTCCACAAGGGGTTGACAGAGTTATTATATGAGACATACTGTATACAGAACAGTACCAGATTGATCATTGCATCTTTGCTCTTCTAATCTGTCACTAATCTAATCAATAGTTTCCACATATCTCGCCATATTTTCATGCTCACTGAACAGAGGAATAACATAGTCCTAGTCCATAGGAATTATTTAATAAGGATTTTTGATACCACACACAAAACATTTCATACTTGCCTCGTGATTATAATTGCAAAAGGATGAACAAATGATGGAAAACTAGTAGAAGAACATGGCTCAGAATTGTTTAATATTAAATCATATTTTCCAGCAGTTTAAGACAACAATTCCTAATGACATAATTAATTATATTACTGTGACCTGAACTCAGATAAGCAGCAAGAACTTGATGGATGGATAAACCATTTTACAATAACTAATTAATTCAACTTCATTCGATTTAAGCCAATTCACAATCTCTCTTTAGCTATGAAAGGAAACCCTGTACGTCTGACCCATGTTACTCTGTTATTCTTTTATCTTTTTTTGGAATTAAAAAAGTTAAAGAATGCTGAAGATTTCCAAACAGATGATATAAAGTTTTGTGTACAGTGCACTCAAGTGTAAAAATGCTGATAAATTTCTCAGCACATGTATTACTGAAAAAAGGTGCTCACTTCAGTAGCAAAATCTTTTCAAGCTGACTTCTTTGTGTACACTGTGGCCCTATTTCGATCTGCCCATGAAAAGCCTCCATATCAATAGATGGAAGAGCTCACCTCCACAGTATCCTGGTGCCCTCTCCTGGTAGGAGAACTGTTGGTGCAGCTCTTCTTCACTCATCTCCCTGATGAAGACCTTGAGCAGGCAGCGAATCATGAACAATGCATTGTGGGCCTGCCAGATAAACAGCTGGCTGTGGAAGAGAAAACAAAACAAAGACATCTCATGGGCATGCTTATAGGTGTTTAAAAGACGGCTACCTGCAATCTATTTTTTAAATTTCATTTATTTAGGTTGCATCTCTGATGCTTCAAACACACACTGACCATTTCAGAAGTAAAGCATTTAGTCTGTGTGGCAGGGTGTGGTTTGTGGCTCAGCTGCAGGGGAGGGGTGGAGCAATGGGTTCAGGGTGTGGCGTCAGGGGAGGCTGGTCATGTCTGGCCGCAGGTGATCGTCCAATCATGTCTCCCCTATATAAGCAGGACGCTGGGAGCTGATCGAGATGGAACTAGGGAGAACGAGGCTGGAAAGCCTCTCTGAATATGTGTGTACATAAACATTGTGTGGAAATAAACCATTCGTGCCCTGCAAAGGTTGGGTGTGTGGCTGGGTCCTTGTTACAGTCTGCATGAGGTCTTTTAAATGGTAAATGGACTGGTTCTTATATAGCGCTCTTCTACTCTATTTGAGGACTCAAAGCACTTTATACAACATGTCCCATTCACACACATTCACACTCCGATGAACGTATCGGGCTCTGTGCAGCTTGGTGTGGCTTCTGTAAGAATAGACCCAGCACTGCTGTAACATATGTGGAGTGCGCTGCCACTTCTGGGGCGATTCTGAAACGTCTCGTAAAATTGCAAGCATTGCATTATTCATGTCGGAGCTGCCTGAAGTATTACCGGGGTAACACAACCACAAAGAAAACTAAGCTATAACATCTCTGATATGCCATTTACAACTGGTATTAACATGAGATCTTTACCTGGATGGTTACACACAAAATGCAAAGGCATCTGAAATTATGCAGGATAAGCCAGGCTATATTTGGAGGCAGCCAGATCATATTGTTATCAATATGAAATATGTAAATGTAATCCTTACAGCATGAGCACATGCCCAACATCTTAAAAGCTCTGCGATTTCTGCAAGCTAAGTAAGAGCTCTTTCTTGGCAAAGGAAAAATAACTAGAGAAACTTTACCTTCTTCTACTCCATTTACCTGGGTTGTGGCATCTTTAAGAGAGCCATTCTATACCTGACCTAGAGCTTCTGCTTTCAGGGAATGGAAAAAAGAAGGAGTGTAATTTACCAGGAAACAACATACTATATCTCCTTTGTAAAACTCTTGAAAGGAATAAACTCTAACTTAAGGACATATGTTTCTTAGTAACTAATGTATTTTGCATTTATTTACTCTGTTACATGCAACTAGTTACTCCCCAACACTGTATAAATTTGAGAAAACAAATGCAAAAGAAAATAAATGTCTGGAACCACCCGTTGCAAGCCAAGTTTCACAACCACTAAAGACCAACACTGAGGTGTATGTCAGTCCCAACAAATAACTATTTGCACACACCAATTTTGTTACACCAAGAAAATGTGGGAAAATTTGTGGGACAGACCTGTTATGACATGTGAGAAAAAGAGAAGAGGAGCAATAACTCCGACCTCTAATGTTGTTCAACATAAAAGGAAGAGTTCCCACCCAAAACATTTGGTGACTTGGGCAGAGTCAGTCTCTGTGGAAATGGAGCTTGGCAGTGAGTGCCGAATATTGCCACATACGTATGATGATAGTTATACCTCTGCAGTTTTTCTCATGGGAAAGTGCAGCTACTTCAGTGTTTCTCTTTCTCCCAAACAATAAGTGGCCTGCACTGAATCCATCACTGACTGACAGTTCCTTCTCCACTCTGAGGTTCTCATACTCACTCTTGGCATTCTGTAGAGATTTTCAGCTCTTTGGTTCTTCCCAGGAAAATTCTCACCAGAGCGCCAAAATTCCCTGTTCTGGGATTGTTTTCAACTTGGAAAAAAAAAAAATGGAGAGAACTTTATTATTAACATTTCATAAACTACAGAATCCTCATAATATGATCATTTGGCAAATAATAATTTAAATGTTATAATTAAAATTCAAACTCTAGAAAAGTAGGTTTTCTCTGGGACTACTCATCAGATGTATTTTTCTATAAAAATACACATACATACACATAAGGAATATTTATATAATAGCTAACATACTGAGGATCTTGGCCAGAGGTATGACAGCTTCTTCCAGTAACTTAGTTTCTCCACTGTGAAACAGAAAAAAAGAAAGGAAAAGAAGCCAGGTCAAATAGATGATTATTTACATTAAAATGTTATCTGATGATAGAACCAGATTGTGCATTTCTAAATTTTCATAGGTAAACAGGGACTAAAAGAGCAAAGTCAAACAAAGGCAAATAGAAGTCTGAATAATACATACAACATGCAAGGATTTAGAGCATGACTTAGTTATAGAACATGGTTTAGTTGGAGGCATTAGTGGTTCATCTTCTTTCAGCTGCTCCCTTTAGGGATTGCCACAGAAGATCATCTGCCTCTTTCTCACCCTATCCCTAGCATCCACTTCTCTAACACCAACCCTCTGAATGCCCTCCTTCACTACATCCATAAGCATCCTCTGTGGTCCTCCTCTTTTCCTCCTGCCTGGCAGCTCAATATTTAAGATATTTTTCCAAATATATCCACTGTCCCTCCTCTGCACATGTCCAAACCAACCAAACTTAACCTTGCCTTTCTAATCCCAAAAAGTTGAATCTGTTCATCTGGACGTGGCGTTATGCCATCTTACGTGCTGTTTGCTCATACTCACGTACTAGCTTTAGGCAGTCCTTGCCAAAGTGAGTTAAAATCTCTTGATGCACGCCACGTCCAGATGAACAGATTCAACTTTTTGGGATTCTTTTACCTGGATTATTGAGCATGCATCAAGAGACTTGCCTTTCTAACTTTGTCTCCAAATTGCTCAACCTGAACAATCCCTCTGATGTACTTATTTCTAATCCTGTCCATCCTGGTCACTCCTAATAAATATCTTAGCATCGTCAACTCTGGTCTAAGGGTTTGAAAGAAGGCAACTGGACTTCTTTAAGTTGTCTGAAGACGTTTCACCTTTCATCCAGAAGGCTTCTTCAGTTCTAAAACCAAATGGTGGAGAGTCCCAGGTATTTAAACCCTAGTGGTGGTTGTCTCTTGAGTGGTGATCATTAACCCACTATTGATCACGAGAATCGTCACATGAGCCAAGATGTGAAAAAAGGTGTGGGTCATTATCACCACAGGTTTCGGGTGAAACTACTGTGAGACCTTGCCCCAAACTATCATGTGTCCTATTGAGGTTACCTGATGCAAGCTGTGGATGGGGGTTGAGGCACCTGGGAAGGGATCTCAAGACTGCATTGTATGTGGCTGACAGTTGGTGCCGTAAGCCACCACCTCTGTTCAACGATGGTCGTTCACAGTGGACATAGATGGCTTCTTTTACTCCTCTTTCTAACCATCTGTCTTCTCAGTCCAAAATGTGAACATTGGCATCCTTGAAAGAGTGACCTTTATCCTTTAGGTGCAGATGTACAGCTGAGTCTTGTCCTGTCGAGGTGGCTCTTCTATGTTGTGCCATGAGTTTATGGAGTGGCTGTTTGGTTTCTCCAAAGTAGAGGTCCGAGCACTCTTCACTGCACAGCACAGCATACATCAAGTTGCTTAGTTTGTGTTTGGGAGTTTTGTCCTTGGCATGAACCAGTTTTTGTCTGAGGGTGTGGCTGGATCTGAAGTGCACTGGGATGTCGTGCTTGGAGAAAATTCTCCTGAGT
Source organism: Heterochromis multidens (assembly GCA_015108495.1). Classification (NCBI taxonomy): domain Eukaryota; kingdom Metazoa; phylum Chordata; class Actinopteri; order Cichliformes; family Cichlidae; genus Heterochromis; species Heterochromis multidens. Next base: position 4,159 of record VUQS01025763.1, on the reverse strand, counting down.
TTCTCTGACAAACCTGCTACATAAGGAATGACTGTGTTGTTCCGTTTGTGACAACCGTTCATCTGAACTGCTCCAGATTGGGGACCTTAGTAAGTGTGGTGCCATACTTGGCTTGACTATCTTTAAGAAGACCATCTTTGACATTAATAAAATCCCAAGACTATTACCCCTAAATGTAACCAACACAGTGCCAAACCCTTACCCTGACCTAAACCTAATTCCAACTTACCCTGTTTCTTGTTTCTGTGCTAATATAGCTAGCTGCTGGCTTCAACTACTTATATACCATGAAGTCAAGACAGTGACACTGACTGTCATCCAACTCTCCGAATGAGAAGAAGTAGTGCAAACAGGTGTATTTCCACAAATTGGCAAACTATTCATTTGAAAGTGTCATGTCTGATCACGTCTCACCATGTGGCTGTAGCTGCTTCTCAAATAATTAAAGATTTGCTCTTTTTGTTTAAAGACTAAGTGCCTTACACAACTACAAGACTATAAGCCTTTGAACAAATAACAGAAGTAAAGCCATTAGGGACAGCCAAACTGACTGTTGCAATACTAGACAAGCATGACAAGCATAAAATGCTGTGTGAAATGCATTGCTACATAATTAACCAAATGATTAGAAAAAACTAAAGTGTTCCACTTTCTACACCTGTAAGCGCTGGAGGGTCTGAATGGGTTTGATTGTGCAAATTTCATCATTAAAGGGTGAACACGAGGTTTCTTAAGGATGTCATGTACCACCATTTGTTTAGAAATCTCTGTCTGTCCTTCTGTTGCGGACACAACACTCCAAGCTGTGCATGCAACTGTGCTAGTTATCACACATTACCATTCAGTAGTTTGGTCCAGTACAAGAAAACACATGTTTTGCTCTGTTACAAAATAAAACATAGCAGCCTGCATCTGGATACTGAAAATGGATGGTACAATTAATAATGGGGGTTTTTTTGTTTTTTTTAGCTAAAAAAAAACAAACAAAAATGTTAGAAAACAGCTTTGTTTCAGATGGACATGCTTATCTTATCAAACAGCAATGAGAGGTTAAGGGGGCACAAACACAGGAAGAGACTGGCACCAATGTGTCATCTAGAAACTTGTAGCGACATCGACTTGTAGCGATGATTACTCATGATCGACCCACTGACAGTAACAAACCTTTTTTATACCTGGACAGGGCTTAACTTTTTTGCTTTAATTCAGAGGACAGTATTTCTTATTTTTATTTTAGACTAACACTAAACAGTGAAACAAACACTGAGCATGAATGTAAAATGTTACATGCGCCTTCTGTTGCTGTTATTTGGTAAATACTGTAGCTATATTTTTTTTGTGGTATGAATGAAATACAATGCAACATTACTAGATTAATATGTAACATCAGTCATGGTCTACCTGAAAGTGAGAATGTGGTGTCTTTACTTCTCAATGCTATTTACAAAGGAACTAAATGTTAACGGTTAACTGGTCTGTTTTCAGCCAAGCAGATCAGCAACCCTGTTGGATCATTACTCAGGTGATTTCTGCAAACCTCCAGTTTAAGGTTTAATCTTAAATCTCAAAGGACTTTCTAACTAGAAAGGCTGTGTGCCCTTGCGGTGCAGCATGCAATAACTCTTGAATAGACAATTGAAGAAATGAAGAAACAAGTTGTTAGAAGAGTCAGAATTTGTTGTCACACCAACTATACTACTTTATTAAAGGCACACTTTCAGGAGATATATTTTTCATCAAAGCATCTAAAGTCTGCAACTCAGGAAAATTTACTTATGTCAATATGAATTTTACCTCCACTTTGTTTGCCTTCCTTGCACTCTGTTTGCCTAGATCCTTTGTGTTATAAGGTGGGGCAATGGTTTATTGGGCTTGTTATAGAACATCCCACATACGTCTGATAGGACTAATGTGCTGGGGTAGGATGCCATTGGGGAAGGGGGAGTCTTGTTAAAGTAACATCCATATAAATGCCAGGACACAAAGTAGATCACTGCACTGACTATGTGAGATTATCAGTTTAATTCACTTGTGAGTGGTTTTAATGTGATGGCTGTCTAATGTATTGTATTTCAGCTGGACCCTAAATCTTCAGACACACAATGAACACAGTGTTTATTTACCTGCTGGTGGGACTGATGAAGGTGAAGGAGATGAGCTGGTTCCAGAAAGGGTCATTCTCCGATATGGATTCTGTGCCCACCAGGGCCTTGAGGCTGGGGTTATCAGACAGGTCGCTGACCTGGCTGGTGTTGGCTCCCATCTTTGCTGGCTCCACTCAGCCAGACTCAATGTTCTTCACTGCTTTTTCACCAGGCATACGCCAAAACCTGGGGCAAAGGAAATGCCTTAATCTTTGGGGCCACAGACAGTAAACAGCGAGGCTACAAACTGACTATATAATTAACAAGTTCATTAAGGTTAATGTGAGCCAGGATAGCAGCTACAAATTAACTATATCTATATATGCTCCTGGTTCTCCCCGTCCTTGCATTTCAAAAATTGTGTAAAACAGATCTCACCAACTCAAACACACTCACTGCAGGTCGACACACACTGAACCAGGACATGCGTTTCGTTGTCTTGTAACGACACACCTTAGACATACAGGTGTAGTCAGCATAAGTGAAGCGGAGGACAATATTTACAGAGCAGGGCTAAACCATAAAGGACAGTGTCTGCTTGTCATTTATCAAAAGCATACAGTGGGGCTGTTTTCTAACGTTCAGCAACAACAATTTCAACATGCTATATAATAGTATTTGAATGCATCTGCTTTCTTAACCAATTTGGACGACGTTAGCTTGGTCACACCGATTTCAGGTGCAGGAAACAGCCAATTGGCAGCTCTCACAGTAAACAAGACAAACTGAAAGTCCCACATGAGAAATACGCGCATAGTAAATTTCTGATTCAGGAGTGCTTTGGTTTAGCCGGTGGTTAATAACGCATATAGCAGCCAGCTGACCGCTCGGCTTACCTGTCATCAACGCTTCTCGCTGTTTCCGTAGCTCTGCTGCCTCCCAGGACCGTCAAGGGGCGACTACTGTTTTTTTTTTTTTTAAAGTAGTTTTGTCCGATTTATTTATTAAGTGTGCCTTACAAAGGAAAAGGCCTGAAATTGTGTTGTATTTAAGACAGTTAAGTTTACTCTACGTACTCCTTTCCTCCATGTTTTCCACGTCGTCACCCCATGCGTAATGACGACGTGTGGGCGTTTACTACGTCTTCTTCGTGTATTCGTCCGGCTGGAAGCTAAACATTTGAAATGCTGCCCTCTATTTGTTGTTGTTCCTCCTCCTTTTGATATGTTTTATAACTAGTACATGCCCATGCTACAGTACTGTTTGGGCTGTTTGCAAACTGATATACGTAATCACTTTATGGAAAGCAAAAATAAATAAATAAATAAAAATGGGGGTGGTAGATGTTGTTCATGTGGTTCCCAGGCAACACAATGACACTATAGTATCTGATGTAGATTAGATGACGGATCTAATCTACATCAGTTTGGTTACTCCATCTGCTGATGGTCTAGTAGGAGTTTGCAGACAAAGAAACAAACACACAGACAGCAATGTTGCTTATTATAGTGAGCTACAACGTAAGGACCACCTGCATAATCTTGCCAAACCAACTCTCACTGTTGGGGCATGGAAATGGGAGCTCTGGAGTAACATTAATTCCATTTGTCAATGGTTTCAATGTTGTGGCTGATCAGTGCAGTGTATATCCCAATACTGTAAAGATATTTAATAAGTTTCCTTATTTTAAGCAAGGTGTGAAGACAAAAGGTAGTTCTCCAGCTGCCTCCATGTTTGGAGTAATTCTTGCACTGTATAAGAACATGCAATACTGTCATGGAGCTTTCATAGTTACTTTTCTACAGGAGGTGCACATAAATGTCAGGTCTAAATTATTATTTTACATCTACTTTCTTGTCAATTTGCTAATTTTCTTTTGCATTTGTTTTAATTATTATATAATTCTATTAAAAAAAAAAAAAAAAAAAGTAAAAAACAAAAAAAAAAAATAAAGATTAAAAAAAAAAAAAAATTAAAAATATAAAAAAAAAAAAAAAAAAAAAAGCTTCCAACAATTATTGGGATATTATAAAATCCATTTCGATTTTAAGATGATTTATAAGTTAATTTATAGT
>VUQS01025758.1:6784-23921 GCA_015108495.1 Heterochromis multidens | reverse complement strand
CCTGTTTCTCCTGTCATTGGCTGAGATTGGAGTCCTGCAGCCAATAGGTGCTCTTCAAGGCCTATATAAACTGACTGGAGCTACACTTCTAGGCCTTTGGCCATTTTGTGGTTGTCTGAGCAACAGGTGTCTGTGATTGTGATTGTGATTGTGTCTGCTAGTCTTAGTTTCTGCCTGAGTGTCACTGCTAGACTTGTGTTCCTGACTAGCTTGGTTTTCAGTTGTTAACCCTGCCTAAGTTAACCTTTTGTTTCTTTGATTTCTGTTATAGTGTCCAGAGGAAGCTGGTAGGGGAGAGCTGCCATTTTCTTTTGATGTCCACCTTTTCTCCTGTTTTTCTGTGCTTGCTAGGGAGCTGAGGTGTAGGTTTGTATTTTTGTTTAACTAAGTTAATAAGTGAATGGGGGTTTTGTTTTAAGTTAGGGTTGTTTTGTTTGTTATGTTGGCCTTGGCTCTCCCTGAATTTGTTTTGTGCTTCGCTCTGTTAACATCTTGGCAATAAAGCCTTTCAAACCAACTCAAAGGCCTCTGCACGTTCCTCCATCTGGTACTATGTTACTCCCCTCACCCCTAGACCAACCTGGGGTTGTAACAATGTCTTTAAGACATTCCTGCAGTGTAACTAAGTGGTGTGTGTACATTGTAGCGCTTGATGATTTACAATTCTGAAATCACATTTTTCTGTTTGCTAAATGTAGAAATCTCTGCAGCAAGTGTTTTAATACCTATAATCAAATTGAAAATGCTTTATACAGTTACAAATGTAATTGATTTATACCCAAGCACTTAAAGGAACCACATCTTGATTTCATGTGACATCTTTCAGTCACATTCACTGTAAAATAATCTGGATAACATTGACAGTAAGTAAGTTTAAAAAAAAAAAAACACTTTAAAAATCTAACAAAATCAGAAAAAAACATTTTAATGCCACAAGAAAGCAGATTGTTGTTAATTTTCTCTGGGATTAATAAAGTATTCTGATTCTGATTCTGATTTAGAGCCATGAAGAGCATAGACTTGAGCATCTGTAGCATACAGCTTTAAACCACAATAACAAGATGGAGAAATAAACACAAGATAAGGGAATAATGGAGGGATTAAAAGAAGTAGCGGAGAACACATTGGGAATGTCGTTATGGCATAGATGAAGGTCTATTTTAAAGCTGAATCTTGAAAATAAATAGAAGTCTTCAAAGTCTGTGCGGCTGAGGAGACTGTTTACACAATTTGCTTATGGATGGATATTGTAATGTAACACTCAGCAAATATGCAGCCTGAATCAACACTATCATTTCTCGCATGTGGGGAATTTGCTGGGATTAAAGCCTTTTCCAATAACAAATGGCCCTCGTTTTATATAAATCAATAACTTGTGCGACATATGCTGATTTTGTTGTTTTTTCATCTAAATTATCAACCAAGATTACCATCTGTGTTTCATTAGGCTCTATGAAACCACTTTGATTGCAATATGTGAAAGATGAAAGAGAGTTAAATCAACACATGGTCATGTGATGTGTAGAATAGAAAGCAGCTATTTTCACAGCGCCTCTTGTTCACTGTGGCGTGGAAATTGATTGGCTTTGCCTTGCAGCATGTTGCTGAAACAAAGCTACCAGTTGCTTGGGAACCACTATGCTTTCTAAAATCAATCAGTGATATACATGCAGATATACTATGATCTGCTGAACTACAGCAATGACACAAACCTGGCTACATTCAAACTACAGAGATTATCAGGCTGCTTTTCAAAAAGAAACAAATATAATAGATATGTCAAGCTGGAAGTTACTATTCTTACATGATCTGCACACTGCATAAAGATGAGTAAAGCTTATATGTTTGGATGCTTGGCTTCACCTCAGACAATGACATATTGGGGTACTTTAGACATTTATGGTCAGTTGAAGCACTGGCAAGTGCAGACCATCTATCCATTTCCTTAATCACTTATCCAACTTGGGGTTGCAGGAGCTGGAGAGGCCAAGAGGCAGGGTATACCCTGGACAGTTTGCCAGCCCATCGCAGTATAACACAGGGAGACAGAGAACCAAACACACCTTCAATCCACAGCTATGGAGACTACAGAAATTCAACACAGGAATCTGTGTAAACTCAAATCAGAAGAGCCACAATACAAGGCGCATGCAGGCAATCAAGATATTTTTTAAATTGAGTTGATGTATTTGCAGTGTTTTAGATTTTTAGTTGAATTATAGAAATTGTTTCATAATGAACACCAGTGCAGTCATACAGCTCTGCAACACCAATTCAATTCAGTTCAATTCAATTCAATGCAATTCAATTTAATTCAATTTAATTCAATTTATTCGCCTTAAGGCAACTTCAGATGTTTATATAGCTATCAGGCAACACCATTAAGGTGCATCTGATCAGCCCCCATATTCATTCTAAAGAACACAACTCCCCCAAACAGCTGGAGTCAGAAACTATCTTCAGTAAAAAGATGACAAAGACCTACAGCAGACTGTATCTGATCTCAACACATCTACACACTTTGTATGTGATGAGACAGAAGACACTGAGACAGTCCACAGAAGAACTGTGTGAAGTTCACCAAGGTGCTTTGAACAACCTGGGAGAAATGATGCTGTTTTAAGGCACCTATAGATTTCAGCATTTAACTCTGTTGTATGCCTCACTGTATAAGACATTGCTCTTGTAAATTTGGACATGACATTAATTCTCATGGAAATGTAGACTGCTGAACGGTTAGGTTCAAGCAGGGCCCAAGGAGCATACTCATTGGCAGGTTTTTTTCCTTTCCTCCAAAGCTATGACTAAGTTATGACATCATAACAATGTGATTGGTCAGATGCAATGTTGATCCTGGACAAACATTATTATGTTGATCCAGGAACAACACCAACACGAGGATATCAGATAGACCATGGCAGAGACAGTCTGGCAGAGAACTCAGGCACAATCTGTCCTTGACAAGCTTGCTTGATAGAAGGGATAATTGCCAACAGGTGTGGAGATTGTGACTCACCCCAGGAACTCCACCCCTGATTGTAGACCACACCCAGGGATAACCCAGCAACTCCACTTGCAATTAAATAAGAGGAAAAGGGAGAAAAACAAAATGAAACTCAGTCCTGCCGAAACCATAACAGCAAGATAATATCACCTACTGAATTGTAGGCTGTGATGCATGATGGCAGTTCTTTCCAAAATGTCTTTCTTTGCTCAGGAGAGATAATAGCTGGAGGACACATCATACACACAAGTTTCTGCTGCTACACATGAACTTGATTTTGATTTTTCAGATTTGAGGGGTTTTTTTTGTGTTTTGTTTTCTTGTTGGTTGGTTAGCAGATATAGTTTTATTGCACTTAAAAATGTTCATAACATTATTTTTTAAAGCATTCTTACTTTTAGTGTTTATTTTTCCTAAACCTTTCCACTGGAATATAATGTGGAAGGTCTTCCAGGACAACAAAAACAAAAACAAAAACAAAAAAAATCAAACGATCAGTGATATTGCCACCCCAAATGGGGTTCCTCTCAGACCACTAAACAACACCGGGCTACAGCTGAAATAATAAAAACTAAAACTGTCTTTGAAACATTAATTTAATGAAATACCTGTTTCTTAATGTGTTGTGTCATGATAAGTCTGATAACTTACACGTCTGGCATTTTTGCCAGCCTTCTTTCCTAGTTTAAAACTTTATTAATATAGTGGGTATTTTCCAGTCATACTGACCTTAGCACTTAAAGGGCACATGCCTCTCATACACACACACGTGCTGCTGATTTGTCTGCAGCAGCTGTTACTTTCAGTCTGTATTATTTGTTTAATCTATTCATATTTAATATAATAGTTTTATCTTCCTTTGTAAAATCAGCCACTCCACATCCATAATTGTGACTGGTTAGATGCTGTCAGTGCTACCCTTTTCACTGCCTATGTTAGGGTAAGTGAAGCTAGATAACAGAAAGAAATCCTGTAACTCACATAGTACAGGGTCCAGATAGGACATACTGGCAACTAACAAAGGAATGTAGGACTTTCAAAACAAAAGAAGGAACCAAGACACTGAGGATGAAGGGATACAGACAAAGACAAGAAGTAAAACTAACCAAAACACACAAAGAAAATGACCGACAAAATAACAACATGAAAAGACTTAAGCAGAGACAAGAAGAGCACATATAAACAAGGAAACACATTAGCCACTGGGAAACAGTAGGCACTAAGAAACACGGAGGGAGGAAAGCTACAAAAATAACACTGATTAAAACATTAACCAAACATCAGGACCCTAACAAGCCCAGACACGTGTTTATGAGAGTAAACAGCAAACTGACAAAGAACACAAATAATTGCAAAAGGACCAGTATAAATACACTGAGAGTGATTGGTAGACTGGGAACAGGTGAGGTGGGTGTGGAGGTCAAGTGAATGGAACCAGGTAGAGAGTCTGGGGTCATCTATTGGGGGAATCAGTGGTTACATGAGTTGCAGGAAATGAGGATCATAAACACACAAATGAGGAAACCCTTTTTTTTTGTTTAGCTTTATGCGAAAGGATATTATAACATCAAAAACATTGAAAAAAGAATCTCCCCAAAACATTTGGGTAAAGATATTTTCTATGCATTAGCTTTAAGGTGCTTCATACTTCAGACTTAAAATTCTATCCGCAACCAAGAGTTCCATCCCTCAACATGCCATATGATATTGAGCAGAACCCAATGATAGGTGAATTTCTTTCTAAAGAAAGGGTATAGCAAAAGAGTATGTGGTTGGCTTCCTATATGATCAGATTGCTGAGAGCTGCAGTAAAATACTTACATAAAATGGGAAAAAAAACCCTCTACACTTAATCTCAGTGACCTCAAATATACATACAACAACGCTACAAATTAATGTCTGACAGAAAACAGTTATTTACATTGGTAGCTTCAATTTGACTTTTAGTCAAGTGTTACCAACAGTATGCCTCTGCTGCTTTAGAAAGATCTTTACTTACTTTAAAAAAAATACACATAAAGGCCCACTTTTAGCACCTGCACTCTTACAGTAAGAGTCACACTCCACTGCAATCACCGCTCACATCTCTGCCAATTTTCACTACTTCTCTTTTCACTTTCCTCCCCCACATGAACTGTCTGTCTGTCTACCTGAAAGCAGCGTTATCATGAGTGCTGACTTCCTCTAAATCCATTGTGAAGGAGCATCCCACACACACTAATGTTGGCAGAAAGAGCTAGACAGGGACCAATTAGAATCTCTGCACTAGACTTAAACCCCTGAGAGACATGGGGTGTCTCAGGGTTTTCATTTATGGTGAAGAACTCGCTTTAGCTCATTGCAAGAAAACTCAAAAGTTTCTTGAAGAAAAGAAGGGGAAAAAAGAAAAGAAAAACTAATCCTAATGGATTATACTTTTTTTTTCAAGTGGGGAAAAAACTAACCTGTCAGTCAATGCCAAGTGCTTCTACAACAAAATCACAGCTTGCAGGTTTTGTTGGAGCAATTTGGAGATTTTTTTTTTCTCATATTAAACCATAATAAACAATAGCTGTCTCATTTACAGTCCAATTTTGGTAATATCCAAAATGCACATTAAAGGAACTGAGATTTGTGATAAACCTGAGATTTCTGATAAAACCTTAAACTATAGCATGTCTGCTGATTGTTTCCACATGACAGCAGAGAATAATGTCATAAAAAGTAAAAAAGCAAAACAACTTAACCAGCTGAGCTTGCAGTTAGTGTGATGTACTAGCAAATGGCATCACATCATCCTAGCCCTGGTTTCGCTCCATTGGCTTCCTGTACAATATAGAATTGATTTTAAGATTTTACTGATCACTTTTAAAGTTTTCTGGGTCTAGCCCCAAGCTACATAACAGAAACACTGAATACATTGAGCCAGCTCCATCCTTAGATCCTAAGTTGAGGCCCAGTTGAGGCCCTTCTGGCTGTTTCAAAGTTGAGACGTAAATCTGAAGGTGACTGCGCTTTTGCTATCAGGGCCCCTCAACTTTAGAACAACTTGCCTGAGGTGATCAAGCTCACAGAATCAGTGACTTGCTTTTTAAATTCTTCTTAGAGCTTAGACTTGTGTAACTCTATTACATGTGAAGTCTTTTACCTTCTGGTTATTGTCCATCAGTTATCTTTCTTATTGCCTGCTTCTTTCTTTTATTGATATATTAAAACTTTTTTGTTGTTGTTGTTTTTAGGGAAAATGCACAAAACATCAATCACATATCAGAAACCTTGGCTACTAACTGATTCCTATCAGCAGTCCCTTGTCAGGATACTATGCATTTTTAAATACAATGTGTTTGTATTTATTTACTACGAGAACAAAACCGTAAGAAATAAAGCTAAATGAAAAAGAATTCTGTTGCATTTCTTAATTTCTTTTTTTAATCCCATATGTCCTAACTGATAGGCACACATACAGTAGTTGATGGCAGTTGCCTTTGTGAAGACCACCCAACAGTATGTTGGTACAGTTGACTGTTAGAAGAGTTTGAAGATGCAGTGCTGAGTCCTGCATACAACCAATCAGAGTCATTTGGTTTTTGAAGGTATGTTGCTGTTGTAATAGGGGCATCGCATTATGAAATATTAATGTTATTTATATTTATAATAAATTTCAGTGTCGAGTTTCAGTATGTCATCATCTTGAATCATATCATCGTTTTTCTAATAATTTCAATAATTTAAAACTAAACTGAAAACATGTACATACACAGACTATATACAGGCCTTTAGCAGTATTAAAGTTTAATTTGACTGCAGACAGTTGAAGGCAGAATCAGCCCGTCAGGCAGAAAAATAACAACTATACAGCTGCATCCAACCTGTTGAAGACTGCTGCTTAACTGCACAAAAATAAGAGTAACTGACAGATTGCATCTGTAACATCCATCAGGAAAATAACACCACAGTGCCAGTAAACACAGCCTGAAAGCATGCCATTATCCTCTGATATTTTGTTTTTCTAGCTGTGAAAAGACAAGAGTTCAAGACAAGTGATTTAATCCAAAACAACGCAGGAGCTAAAAACAGAATGTGATTGACACACATGGCCATACAGTAAGACAAGACTCACAAGATACACAGGCATCCATATGATCAAACTGAAATGTTCTCTGTTGTGGCTGAGCAGATGTTTCTCTCACACCCTATCTCCTGAATTAGTTACCACCCATTTCCTTCCTCTGTCATCTTCATCTTTCTTCTTCAATCTTTTCCTAGCTCACCACATTTACTTTTGTCATCATTTTACTCAGGCAAAAATATTCCTTTTGCACTTTCAGTTTCCTTTATTTTTATTGCTTTTTGTTTTTATCATGTGCTGTTATAAGGATTTTTTTTTAAGATGGGTTTTTCTTTTTGTGTATATTTTGAGAAAAATTGTGCCGTTTTCTTGACAAATAAAAAGTTAATTTGTAACAGAAATCTAGCTGTGAAATGTCCTGCTGTGGAACAACTTTCCTAGGTTCCTTATGAGACGTCATGCACATGTTGCTCAAGAGCTGTCCGCCATATTGGACATGATACAACCACCGGTTGCTAGGGAAAAATGTGTATTCCTCAATTGGTTGGCAGTGGTTCCTTGAGGCTGTTGCTGGGTGAAATTGGTTACAAAGAAGGTGCTACACCAAAATCCTCTGTGTGATTGCTTTGGTTGCTAGCAGATTTTCAGATTGACTGTAGTTTTTGATGTTTGTCTGCAAATACTTTCTAACTACTAGCTGACTGCCATCAACTTCCAGCAACCACTCACAGTCAGTTGGGGAATACTAATATTTCCCTCGTAAATTTTTTCCCCACTTTCTCAGCAACATCACAGAGAAATACATACAGAGAAAACCCCAGCAATCAGACGACTCTCTATGAGCAAGCACTTGGCAACAGTGGAAAGGAAAAACTCCCTTTTAACAGGAAGAAACCTCCGGCAGAACCAGGCTCAGGGATGGGCAGCCATCTGCCGTGACTGATTGGGGGTTGAGGGGAGGAAGACAGGACAAATGACACTGGAAGAGAGCCAGAGATGAATAAATGCAGAGTGCTGTACAAACACATGGTGAGTGAAAAGAGGTGAGAGAAGGATAAATGCTCAGTGCATCATGGGAAACCCCCAGCAGCCTAGGCCTATTGCAACATAACTTAGGGAGGATTCAGGGTCACCTGATCCAGCCCTAACTATATGCTTTATTAAAAATAAAAGTTTTAAGCCTAATCTTAAAAGCAGAGAGGAATCCAAACTGGGAGCTGGTTCCACAGAAGAGGGGCCTTAAAGCTGAAGGCTCTGCCTCCCATTCTACTTTTAAACATCCTAGGAACCACAAGTAAGCCAGCAGTCTGAGAACGAAGTGCTCTAATGGGGTGATATGGTACTATGAGGGAACCGCCTCATTTTTAGAGACAGCCATAGGTGGCTATTTTAGAAACTGCAGATTCAGAAAGTGAGTGTGAGATACTTTCCATATTTCATTCATCCAAAACATTTACATTTTCTGTGCTTATGTGAAAGAAATCCACAATGTCACTATGGCTAGCTTTGTGGTCAACATTTATGTGGTAATGTCAATTTTGTTGTTATATTTGTTATATTATTGGGGTCCTCAGAGCTCTTCTCACATCTTTTTGCTCACACCAGTTCTCTAGTTTGTACTTAGATATGTGTAGATATGATTACACCGTGTTATGTTATGTGAGTAAGTGCGTATTGCTGTGAAGTGAACACCTGCTGAATCACGGACAGCTCTTGCAGAGTCACTGTTGTTTATTCTAAATTAAAAGGAAGTCTGTAGCATTAGCTGTCACTATTTCATGAATCCTCTCATAGTGATGGCAAATGACTTGACTCTAAATAGGCAACTTCTTTATTCAACTCAGACTATGTTCCTTCATCAGTATCCAGAGAAAGCAATTGTATAGTGAAAGAGTCATAAATGAACTCAACCAAGCCTAAAGCGTCCGCTTCAAAACATGAAAACAATTTGTATCTTAAATCAAATGTAACAAGAGCACGGGTTCTATCTCTTGCATACACTCGCATGTCGAGCCCTCAGAATAATATATCACAGCATTGAAATATTTATGACTTGGAGGGAGCCATCCATTTTGCACTTCTGGACTATTTTTGTGGCTGTGTCTCCTGTGGAGATTTCTTTCCTAGATTTAGCAAAAGAGGCTAAAAAATTGTGGATAATGTCAGTGAGTGTTTAAAGATTGAAAAAAAAATCTGATAAGTGGGATTCAATTTCGCCCTGCGACAGACTGGCGACCTGTCCAGGGTGTACCCTGCCTCTCTGGGATAGGCTCCAACCCCCCCGCGACCCTGAATTGGATAAGCGGAAGAGAATGGATGGATGGATGGATGGGATTCAATTTCAATTCAATTCAATTTTATTCATATAGCGCCAAATAACAATAGTCGCCTCAAGGTGCTTTATATTGTAAGGTAAAGACCCTACAATAATACAGAGAAATTATCATAACTTTGCTGAATATGCTTTCATGCATGAAGATGATGACTTTTAAGAATGGTTTTTGGGACTCTGTCACACTGAAGCCTTTCCCCAACTCCATTATTTCAATATGCATGCAGACTCAAAGGTGACTATGAAGGTCACTCTATATTTCCACAGCAGATGACGCACTTGCTCACATCTCCTCGACCACGAATTCTGTCTTTAAAAAAGCTGTATATGCACAGCTCGAAAGAGGAGGGGACACACTGAGGATTCTATGAACTAATTCTTTCACCTGTCAACTCTACTGCCTGTATTTTCCCGTCAGTGTACATCCACACTGTGCTGAGATGAGCAGAGACGCCCATAGCAGTGATCCTAAAACCCTCTTTCCTCCCACTCTGTAACCAACATTTTGCTGCTGAGTATGATACATACTGGATATGCTCCAGTGCCCTCTATTTCTTATTTCCACCCCCAACCCTCCTGTTTCCCTCCCTCTCCCTCTGCCCCCAAGTCTCCCCTCTCCATCTGTTAGTCAGATGAAAAATTGGAGAAACATTGTTCTCACCATTTCCATAATCCAAAATAGACCTGGCCTACTAAAAGGCCCCATCTTCACCTTCTCAACGGAACTGAGCCAAGAATATCTCCTCGGGAAGCAAGGAAAAACTGATTTTTCTCTAATGACATTTCCTCACTGAAAAGGCGTTTAACAGTATATGTTTGACTCATCAAGTAACAGTAGTGAACTTGAAAATACAACAAAATAAATAATATTTTTTCAACAACTGTATTCCAACTTGTAAAACAATATACTAGTAAAAACAATGCCCCTCTATTTATCCATCAAGGACCTCTTAATCAGAAGGACAAAGCAGTGTCACAGCCCTCCAGTTTAATTCCTATAGTACTGAATTGGATACAGAAAACATTTCACAAAAAATTCCCTAGTAAGCTGCACCAGAATTAGGGTACTGTCTGTCAACTGGTGACACTGATTTCAATTAACCATAACAATGATATTCCACTAGTCTTTATAACAGGCAGTTCTTGGATTGTTTTCAGGAGCTCATTAAATCCATTCCAAATTGTGCCAGCAAAGACAAACATCTATCCATCCATCTATCCATCCATCCATTCTCTTCCGCTTATCTGGGGCCAGGTCGCAGGGGGCAGCAGCCTAAGCAGAGATGCCCAGACCTCCTCCTCACCAGCCACCTCCTCCAGCTTATCCGGGGTAACATGGAGGTGTTCCCAGGCAAGCTGAGAGATATAATCTCTCCAACGTGAGAGATCCAAGGTCTGCCCCGGGGCCTCCTCCAGGTGGGACATGCCTGGAACACCTCACGCAGGAAGTGCCCAGGAAGCATCCTTGTCAGATGCCTGAACCACCTCAACTGGCTCCTTTCAATGTGGAGGAGTAGTGGCTCTACTCTGACCCCTCTCAAATGACTGACCTCCTCACTCTATCTCTAAGGGAAAGTCCAGCCACCCTTTGGACAAAGCTAATTTCCGCCGCTTGTATCAGTGATCTCATTCTTTTGGTCACTACCCAAAGCTCATGACCATAGGTGAAGGTAGGGACGTAGATTGACTGGTAAATCGACAGCTTCGCTTTTACACTCTGCTCTTTCTCACCACGATGGAACAGTACAGCGTCTGCATCACTGCAGCAACGGCCCCAATCTGTCTGTCGATCTCCCTCTCCCCTCTTCCTAGAAACCTCGAAATTCTGTCCATAAAAACTATGAACAGAATCAGTGACAAAGGAAAGCCCTGGTGGAGTCCAACACCAACCGGGAACGACTTATTGCCAGCAATGGTGACCAGGCTCTTACAATGGTTGTATAGGGACAGAATGGCTCATAGCAACGGGCCAGACACCCCATACTTCTGAAGCACCTCCTACAGGATACTCTGAGGCACACAGTTGAATGCCTTCTCCAAGTCCACAAAACACATGCAGACTGGTTGGGCAAACTCCCACGCACCCTCAAATATCCTCGAGAGGATAAAGAGCCGGTCCAGTGTTCCATGACCAGGATGAAAACCACATTGTTCAACTAATGGACAAACTCTCCTTTCCAGTACCCTGGCATAGACCCTCCCAGGGAGGCTGAGGAGTGTAATTTCCCTGTAATTTGAGCACACCCTCCGGTCCCCGTTCTTAAACTTGGGAACCACCACCCCAGTCTTCTAATCCAGAGGCACCACCCCAGATCTCAACGTGATGTTGCAGAAGCATGTCAATCAAGACTGCCCTGCAATATCCTGAGCCTTTAGGAACTCAGGGTGAACCTCATCCACCCCAGGGGTCCTGCCACCAATGAGTTGTTTAACTACCTCAGTGACCTCACCCCTAGTAATGGGGGAGTTGTCCCCCTCATCCCCAGACTCTGCTTCTTGGGGATGCAGGGGGACTAAGGAGGTCCTCAAAGTATTCCTTCCACCGCCTCAATTGAAGTCAGCAGTATCCCACTCCCACTATACACCGTGTGAGTAGAGCACCGCTTTCCCCTCCTGAGTTGCCTGACAATTTGCCAGAATTGCTTCAAGGTCTGAAAGTTGTTCTCCATGGCCTCACCAAACTCCTCCCACACTGCTTCAGCCACCACCCAAGTCGCGTTCTGTTTGGCCGGCCGGTCATCAACTGCCTCTGAAGTCCCACAGGCTAACCAAGCCCGATAGGACTATTTCTCCAGCTTGATGGCTCCCTTCACCTCCGGTGTCCACCATCTGGTTCAGGGATTACAGCCAACAGTAACCAATCACCTTGTGGCTGCAGCTCCTTGCAGAAGCCTCAGCAATGGAGGTGCAGAACATGGTCCATTCGGACTCAATGTCCCCTACAGCAGGTGGTGGGCCTGGAGAAGGGCAGGCCCATGTCTTCTCTTTGGGCTGCGCCTCGCTGGGTCCCATGGGCTAAGGCCTGACCACCAGACACTTTCAGTAGAGCTCCCTCCCCAGACCTGACTCCAGGGTGGGGATCTGGTAACCCTATCGTGGGCAGGGCACACTGGTCCTTTGCTTTTTTTCCCTCTTATAGGGGTTGACTGAATCACTCTTCTACTTCTACACTCTTCTACTTCTACTAGAATTTAATTCTACAAAACTGGGTGGGGACTGATTCACTTTTGGGGCATGGACTCTATAAAAGACAGACACAGCCACTGTGATGTCACTTATCAGTTAGTGAAGTCAACTGATGAATCCTCAAGATGAATGTTATTGCTGTCATCATCTTGATGTTTTGAAGCCAGATCGGATGGATATGAGGGTGAAATGCACTCTCACTGGCTAATGATTTGTGATTGATCTTTTGCCAATGAGCTTACCCTGAATAATTCTCCTTCATGACAATATTTTAGAAAACAAAATTATAAAACCACAAACTAGCAATTGTCCCCAAAACCTAATTAGGAAAGTTTTTCCAGAAGTCACAGCCCAAAGTAGCTGATGAAGACTATTTCCCATATTCTATACAACTGGAAGTCATTATGCAGCCACAGGAGTTTCCCCTGGTAGCCATTAAAACAAATGTACTTCCACACCAGTCTCACATTTTTCAGACTGCAAAGTTACATCAATCTTTCATCCTGTATATCATTTGGAGTCTGCCACAAGTGACGATCGGTGAAGCTCCAGTTTTCTGCACTTCTGCATTGTCTTAATTTTTAGGGCTGCTATTTGAAGGCGTGGCAAAGTCCAAATTAGGAGGGAAAGTCACAGGGTTGTAAGCCAGGAGCTTGGTTAGCTGTAGGCACAATAAACTATGGTTAGGTTAGGTTATAAGAACTATTGGAGTTAGGCTTTGGGAAAGGTTGTTGTTTGGTTTAAAAAGTTTAAAAATATTCCCCTCTCCCAACATTAATCCTACATGTTGAAAAACTATGCTTAACAGTGCTCAGAACATTTAAATGTGACAACAAAGGTTCTTAAACAAACCCTAAAGGACACCTTGTGCATATCTTTCAGATGTCGGTGGCTTTGACCAACCAGCATTTTTTAATTTATGCACTGGGAACAACCAGTTGTTACACCCCACACTGAACTGACTTTTGGTCTTTTTCTTCAGATGCGTTAGTTATGTACCAGATTTCTCTCTGCAGGGCTGCTGAGTTTTAATGTGAAGTGAAGGTCATTCTGTCAGTCCAGAGCTGAGCCTTGTACTGTTTTAAAAGAATTAAGTTCTATCAGTAGAACTCAGATGGGTTTTGCTATAGAATTGAGGTTATTTTGTGGTTTCTAAATAGGTTTGCTGAGTAATGAAGGTCATTCTGTATCTTGTCTGTGAAAAGGCATGGAATTTTATCTCTGAATTGCAAATGGGAATGACTGTGGAATTAAGGTCACCCTGGGGGTCCATAATAATGTGCTGTAATGTTAAAATGAATTGAATACTTTTCTAAAGGACCTGGATTATTTATTTATTTTAAATAGAAATGTTCCAAAATATACCATTCATTTTGTAGCATGTGTGTATATTACTGTGCTAATGTGAGCATGTTTTAGCTTTACACTGAAATCTTAAAGAACAGGTATCAGTATGAGAAAAATGTATCACTGAAATCCTACATGTTAATTTGTCAAATGGACAAGCTTGTGATTAAGCTTTGGTTTGATTCAATGGCTGATTTCTTCTATTGGCACAAAGCAGGCTGTGAATGTAATTTCTAATCTTATTATAAAGCAGGTCAGCTTTTTCAACTGGGTTCAAAAGAGATTTTAAAACTCCCCTAATTGTGTGATTTTTTTTTCTTTCCGCCTGGCAAATTGCTGTTGAGCTAAGCACTGATTTTTTTTTTTGTCACTCACTGTCATCATTAGCTTATGCAGGCATGACTGCCATGCAGAGTTACACCATGGGGACTCAAATATAATACCTTATTCATGTAGTCCCTTACTCAGAAATTGTTAAAAAATCTGAATTGGCTTCTATATGTTTCTTAATTGTTGATAGTGTTGTTAATATAATACAGTTTAAGGGTGTTATAACAATGGCACACTAAGCATAACTGTCCCCACTGTCTCACTGGCCTGAGTTCACACTGCAATTAACAATCTGGGGCCACTATGCTTTAGTTTGTCTCAGCATCTCAACTCCTCTGTCTCACTCTTTTGTGCATTTTGTGGCTTAATTGGGGAAGCGGTGACACATTGTGGAAATCATGTTGTTAAGTCATTAACAAATATATGAGAGGACAGAGGCAGCTGACAGTATGTATGTGATGACACCACATACATACTGTCCCCAAGTCCAAGTGACCCATATCCATGCAAGCCTTTACAACTGGGCCAGAGGCATGCTGCGCTTAACTGTACTTGCGCACAGAATGCAGTGATCACTCTAGTCAAACAAACTGGACTTTGTGGGTCAAACACACTCTGGCACAGTAAGGACAGCCTACTATGAGTTTGCCCTGAATGAGAGGTCAAATGTGTCCGTGTAGACTTAAGAACTTGAAAAAAGAAAGGTTGTCTGTGTAGACAAACTGCAATAGATAAATATTTCTTGCTTTATTATTGGTTGTGGAGATGGACAGAGGGGTGGTCAGACTTTAATCTGTGGTTGCCATGGCCACCCCTTGGCTCCACACTTGGGTGTTGTATAAGACAGAGGTGCTAAAATGTCTTTTTTGGGATAAGAGGCACCTTCTGAAGTTTAAAATAAAGTCATAATGGAAGGGGCAAAAACTGCAGTTCCTCTAGATGGCACTTGAGGCTGTCTGCAAAATATTAAAATGGGCAACTTTACAGCATTAAAATCATATTTACAGCCTAGTTCAAAAAACGGTTTTGGGCTTCATGGATAGTCCCCCCCATAGCAACTCTGAGTGTGCTGATTTTCATTATTAAATTCATCCAAATGGATAATTGAGTTAGTGTTTAAATGGATTAATTGACTAACATTATGGCTGCGAGGTACAGACCATCCAAGAGGTTTGTGCTTTAGTTTTGGTGAGTGAAACTCTAGAATTTTATAAGTATTAATAATTTGCCAGTATGTGGATTTGTGCACGTACATACCTGTATGCAAGCAAGCTAGCATTAGCTGATAAATTAGCACTCCACACTTTCATGCATATAACACAACTTCTTGATTCAAAAAACCAATGTGATGATGGCCAAAATGCTAACACTGAAGCTTTAAAATGTGGAGTCCAGAACCATTGATTGATGTTACAGTGCCTACATCCATAGCCATGAATGAACTGAGAACCAGCATAAGATCCAGTATAAGATAAATAAGGATTATTTTGGACATTGAATCATGCAAAGATACTCTAGTAGTCCCACCAACATTCTAAAAAGTTGTTGGGTAAAGACATTTGAAACCAGGCCATCTGTTCAGAACAGATTTTATGAATTGCAGTTCGATGCAGAAAGCAAAATTGGAGGTTTCACTTCTTTAAAAAAACACACTAAAACTAGAACAAGCTGATGCTAGCAGCTTACTATGGATCTACCAATCACAAGTAAAGAACAGGATTAAATGAGGAAACTGAATACTCAGCAGTACATTGCTTTTGTGTCCATCAGTTAAATGAAGCTTTTTACATGGCCGCAAACATCAGCCAGAAAATAGCAGCCACTTAAACACTGCAATCTGATGGCTCTAAAACGATATCTCCATTCCATTATGGCAATGACCAGCTGACATACACACCCACTCATACATCTCTCTATGATGGTCCAATTAAAGTAATGTTTTCTGGTGTAATGTGCTGCCATTGCTAGATTGGAAAATGAACAATAAAAGAAAAATAACGTTTTTCTGTGTCCTACAAACAAATCTTTTCTTGGCTCTAAACAGCCATTGCCCAGCCAAGTACTTGTTGACTGCATGTGAATCTGAAGGCCAATGTAAAATATTAAAAAAAAAATTAAAAAACCAAACCCACCACCTTGTAGCATTTACAGGCTAGCATTCTGGCTCGAAAAAACTTAATGGACAATAAATTATTGGACAAAAGGAGCCTTTGCCTGCCACAGCCTGCAGAAAGGCTCCTTATAGATTATAATTTAACATTTGGTGACTATTAAAAATACAAAAAAAATATTTTGACACAATAGGAATCACAGCAAACAGAGGAGCTTGATATCAAAGCCACTTATCCCACATGTTGATATGACCCTTTAACGTTTACCCAAAATGCACTTTTTCACATTTTCCCCAGTGAAAAGTTAACAAACAGATCAAACATCTACATACCAAGTGCTTGTTTCTGTTCCTCAACATCACTGACATTAAATGACATTTGGAGTGCATGTGAAGATGATTAGCTGTTTGATTGTTTTCTTTAATAGAGTTTAAATGTGTTTTTCAACACAAAAATGTTAAAAAATTAAATGCTGGAAAATTCAAAGCAAGTTGAGAAGCCCAAAATTTTGACCCAATTTAATGGCCCGTAATCCAGAAAATATTCCTAGTACGAAGGTAAAATTTTGCATGGCTTCATTAAATATGCTGAAATAATTGTTAAAAAAACAAAAAAAAAAGAAGAAAAAAAAGACAAAAAAAAAAATTTAAAAAAAAAAAAAAAAAAAAAAAAATAAAAAAAAATAAAAAAAAAAAAAAAAAAAAAAAATATATATATATATATATATATATATATATATATATATATATATATATATATATATATATATATATAAAATA
>VUQS01025740.1:5560-16148 GCA_015108495.1 Heterochromis multidens | reverse complement strand
GCAAACCGTCAGGCGACTCAGGAGGGGAAAGCGGTGCTCTACTCACACGATATATAGTGCGGGTGGGGTGCTGCTGACTTCAACTGGGGATATAGTCAGGTGGTGGAAGGAATACTTCGAGGACCTCCTTAATCCCACTGACACGTCTTCTGTAGAGGAAGCAGAGTCTGGGGATGAGGGGGATGACTCATCCATCACTGGGGGCGAGGTCACTGAGGCAGTTAAACAACTCCTTAGTGGCAGGGCCCCTGGGGTGGATGAAGTTCACCCTGAGTTCCTGAAGGCTCTGGATGTTGTAGGGCTGTCTTGGTTGACATGCCTCTACAATGTCGCGTGGAGATCTGGGGCGGTACCTCTGGATTGGCAGACCAGGTGGTGGTTCCCATCTTTAAGAATGGGGACTGGAGGGTGTTCTCCAACTATAGAGGGATCACACTCCTCAGCTTCCCCAAGAAAGTCTATGCCAGGTTGCTGGAAAGGAGATTCGTTCGTTAATCGAACCTTGGATGCAGGAGGAACAATGCGGTTTTCGTCCCAGTCATGGAACACTGGACCAGCTCTTTACCCTCTTGAGGATATTTGAGGGTGTGTGGGAGTTTGCCTAACCAGTCTACATGTGTTTTGTGGACTTGGAGAAGGCATTCGACCGTGTCCCTCGGAGTATTCTGTGGGAGGTGCTTCGGGAGTATGGGGTGTCTGGCCTGTGCTACGAGTCATTCGGTCCTTATACAGCCTTTGCAAGAGCTTGGTCCGCACCGCCGGCAATAAATCAGACTCATTCTCAGTGGGTGTTGGACTCCACCAGGGCTGCCCTTTGTCACAGATTCTGTTCATAATTTTTATGGACAGAATTTTTAGGCATAGCCAAGCGGTGGAAGGCTTCCACTTTGGTAGTCTCCGAATTTCATCTCTGCTTTTCGCTGATGATGTGGTTCTGTTGGCTTCATCAGGTGGTGGCCTCAAGCTTGCACTGGAGCGGTTCGCAGCCAAGTGTGAAGTGCTCCAAGTGGAGGAGTTTAAGTATCTCAGGGTCTTGTTCACGAGTGAGGGGACAGGGGAGCGGGAGATCGACAGACGGATCGGGGCTGCAGTTGCAGTGATGCGGACGCTGTATCAGTCCGTCGTGGTAAAGAGAGAGCTGAGCGTAAAAGCGAAAAGGGTGGCTGGCCTCTCCCTTAGAGATAGGGTGAGGAGCTCAGCCATCCAAGAGGGGCTCAGAGTAGAGCCTCTACTCCTCCATATCAAAAGGAGCCAGTTGAGGTGGTTTGGATTGCATCTGACAAGGATGCCTCCTGGGCGCCTCCTGGGGGCGGTGTTCCGGGCATGTCCCACTGGGAGGAGGCCCTGGGGCAGACCCAGGACACACTGGAGAGATCATGTCTCTCGGCTGGCCTGGGAACGCCTCAGTGTTCCCCCGGATAAGCTGGAGGAGGTGGCTGGGGTAAGGGAGGTCTGGGATTCTCTGCTTAGGCTGTTGACCCCATGACCTGGCCCCGGATAAGCAGAAGAAAATGGATGGATGAATTGAATTGAATTGAATTGAATTGAATTGAATTGAGTTGAATTGAATGAAATTGAAGGACAGTCTTATTTTACATTTGATTTTTAAATCAAATTTTTCAGCTGTAACCTGACAGGTACAAAATGTAAGTGACAGAAATAGAGAATTTTATTATTTAAGCCATCACTGGATAAAAATAATTAATGAGATTTACAGAAAAACTCTGCTTTAATGTACCCCAGTTTAATCACTTCCAATCTGATCTAATCTCAGCCTCCACTGATAAATGATGGCTATCTTACAGCCATAACTGAGATGTTTTACTGAGTTACTGTTAATAGTAAGAGTTGAGTAATAGTTTTACATTTTACTAAAAAAAAGAAAAGCAGTGCAGCTTCCAAGTCTTTAATGAATGTAAAGTTTTATCAGTAAAGGCAAACGTTATAATAAAGGCTTCAGCTTTAATAGATTTTAAATATTTCAGTATAGTTTTGGAAGGATTAGCCATTTTAAATAAAGAATGTCTGAATCCATGACCTGTCCTGCCATACAAATGGACTTCAACCAGGACACAGTTTGCTGAGCCATTACGGAGTACATGATACCTTTGGGCTGATCCGGTTCTGGGTTGACTCACTGAGACTAATTTAGGTGATTTTCAGTGGAAAATATGTTGAGATTCAGACTCTGAGTTTCAGACACCGTACCTTTCAAAATGTTGACAGCTTTTAATGACAGAATCTCAATCTGTGAGCAAATTTCAACATGAAATGTTCAGAACACAGACTGTCTGCAGATTCATTTAAAAACTCACTTTAAATATATTTAGCTCAGTTTTCAAGTATTAAAATCATTTCAACGTCATCTTCACTCAGATGTTCACATCATCTCATAGATCCCAACTGTGATAGACATTTTTTCATCAGTGTGACTGATTACAGCATTACAAATGATTAATAATCAGTGCGTTTTGTGTCTAAAGCTTTATAGAGATCATTTTTATATAAACAGTGATTCCAACAATAACATACAGGTATAAATGTTTACAGTGCAAGTAAACTGGCTGTCCACAGAATCAGAGTAAGAAAGATGGAGACTATAGGTTTTATTCTGAGCTGATTATAAATCTGTGATGTATCGCTGTCTCCGTCCTTATAAATGGACTGATTCTTATCTTACTCTACCTGAGCACTCAAAGCACTTTATACAACATGCCTCACTCTCACAAGCACTTTTTCTATGCTTAAGTGCTTTCTGTCTAGCATTCACACTCTGACGGATGCATCAGAGAGCAATTTAGGGTTAATATCTTGCCCGAGGATATTTGGCATGCAGACTAGAGCAGCCAGGGATTGAACCACCAACCTTTCGATTAAGTAGATGACCTGCTCTACCTCCCGAGCTATAGCCACCACCAAGTATATTGACCAGTGAATGACTGTAAAAGAGTTCATTTTAATTACACAAAATAGAAAACTAACATCTAACTGGGATTTTAGTATTTGTAAAAACTTAAACTTCTGCAAATTTATTTGCAGCTTTGATAGTGACTTTATGAATGAAGAAATGAATCAGGGTGTCACACAGCTGGTTCAGGTGCAGCAGGAGGGGTGGAGTTTTAGAGAGAAACCCAGAATTTGTTGAAGAAAACCTGCTAGCGAGCAGGCTAAGTTCACAGACTCAAAGTTACCTGGATAAGCCAAAATCCTGCTTCGTAGTACAGACCTCTGGTCTGGAAGGCCGAAAAAAATATACCAGCTTACACACAATATTTGCTCTGTGACAGGGCACATGTCAGGCATACACACACAGGTGAGCAAATTCATTATGATACCATTAAAAGATGCCAGTCTTGCAACTACCAGGTCTCTTAAGACACTGTAGTCAACTGTAAAAACAGTTTTATTAGCAAATTCTACATAAAGTATCAAAAATAAAAGTGTTTATCCTGCAGAAAAATCAGTGTTATATGGATCAGTATTACTTAAAGAAGTCCAGTTGCCTTCTTTCATACTCTTAGACTACCAAGCTCTTAGACTACCATGTCCTGGATGACTGAGAACCTACACAGACATCAGTATTACTGCTGCATATGTTTAAGGTTGACCTTTATATTCTGTTTAATCTACAGTAATGCATTATATTCTATAAAATCATAGGTTTGTTCTGGCTGTCCTGTGAGGATCACAACGGCTTTTAATCAGCTCAGAAATACAGGCCTACATCTTGATTTTAAAAAGGATATTAAATATATTCATGAAAAAGAGCTGAATTAAAAGGCCTTGTTAACAGGACATGGACACAACCATGAGAATGCCTAAAAAATTTCAGGAGCTCCATTGTCAAGCTGCGTTAATTCTGCTTCCAGAGACAATAACCAACTGCGGCCACAAGATGGCAGTAATGTAAATGATGGATGCAAACAGACATGAGAGAAGTTTTATGCTGTGACAGCTGTTTGAGATTAAAGGTTTATGCTTCATGCTTTATTGTGGAATGTTTAAGTACTCTCACCCGCCCACCATATGTATTCACAATTTACTTGAAGAGTAAACAAACCCATCAGATCAACTAAAGAAGGGTAAATGTTTAATCGCTCATTCAGTGACATTCACTCCTGAAACCAGCTGTAATGAACTCCCATCAGCACACATTTTTCACACAGTGGCCTTTAAAAACATCCTTACAATTGCACTGTTAATCATCCAGTGAGCAAAATAACATTGTGTTGTATACTCAGTTTAAAAATCAGCAGTCAAACCAAAAGCACTGGGGAGCTGCACTCTTTGATTTGAGCTTTATTTGATGTGAGTGCTACTTCAGCAAGCAAGGGACAACAGCAGTGACAGAAAGAGGGAGATTATGCTTCCATCCCTGTATTCCCATGGTGTGTGTCTGTGTATGTGATACTGAAGGAAAATATGCAAATGACCATGCATGTCTTTCAGGGATTTGCTAAATGAGATTTTTGGGGACAATGTTTTGTCCTTTGCTGCATGTACTGAAATTATGGTTGACACCTTCAGCATCGTGAAATGAGAATAAGTGAGACAGATACAGGTTTGCATGTGTGTGTATATGTTTCACATGGTTTTTCCGTGTGTAGAGCTGAGAGTGTTTGTTGTCCCTCTGTGTTGACGCCCGGCTAGGTGCTGTCGAAAAAGCGCTATGGGGGATGTATTTGATTTGCAAATGAAAAAACACACCCGCACATTTGCAAAGAGAAGGACACACACACACACTCATACACAGGTGTGCTTGTTCTCCATGGGGATGATTTGCAACTGAATAGGCATGTTGCAGTGGCTGACTTCTAAGTTTTGACAAAATTCTTCCTGAGGAAAAACAAACACAAGTACACCAAGGACAAGCCGCTTACCAATGTACCTCTTATCAATAGCAGCCTGTGAAAGCACTTTTAGTTACAGCAAGAGTGGCTCCATTAAAATTCAACCAAATGCTGTTTACACTAACTTTCCAGTCAATGCCTGCTGTTCACATTGTGTTCAAGGTTGTGTCTCGTTACACTCAGATATCTGTGTGTAGTTGTGTGTGTACATGTGCTGCATGTGCAGACCAGACGTCACCAACTTGGTCTAACCAGAGCTTAAATGTCACCTTGACTGCATCATTTTTCATATTTGAGGTATGTATGAGCTATGTATGTGTGTGCGTGTGTGACAGGATGTATAAAGGCTGAATTGCCTGCCATGCCAGCTGGTTTTGATAACCTGTAGAGTCACCTTTCCACCTTGCTGTTAAAAAAAGCACAGGTGTTTCCTCTGATAGCCCTCTGTCTCTCTCTATCACTCTGACCAGGAAGATCCAACCATCCACACCTCCCCAGCCAAAAGAGTGACATCCAGTAGCCTCGCTCAGACTGACCTGTCAACATATTATGCCATGGCCTCATCTCAGGATGCTAGTATTTGTGAGTATTTTCTTCTTTTTCATTTGCAAAGCTTTAAAGTTTTTGTTGTCTGTTTGTTCAGAAAGCTTTGATGCAACATGAGATGTGTTATAATAACTCATGATAGGAGGCCTAGCTGTGGAATTGCATCATGGTTACACTACTCTGTCATCCAAAGAACTGAGTCTGCAGGATGGTTAATGCAATGTTTTGTCCTATTTGTTCTATGAGATAAACATTTGGCAGGAAGCAGCTTTTGAAAACTAGATTGCTCATTTCCAGATAAGGCTGCCTTCTTGGCAGCTTTTTTAATGGGGAGCTTGGAGCTCGCTAGATATGGTGCTTTCATTTCTGTGATAGCAGTACTATGGTGAGTACTTCCACTTTGCTTCCACCGATAGTGGTGAACACAAATGTGGAGTTTACAGTAAGATTTACGGTTGCTTGCAGTAGGATTTAAATGTTGCTTATGTGCTAATGTATGGAAATGAAACTGAGAAATTTAAAAATTCAAACATTCAAACATTGGATTACAGCTTGGATTCTGTAACGAGTTTATTTAAAAAAGCTAAAATGCTCCACATGTTGGACGCAAGCTTTATTTGGATGAGATTAACATTAGTGGGAGTATAGTATAATATTTCCTCTGGTCCTTGATCATTTTACTAACTGCTCCTGTTGGGATTTTAATCTTCATTAAATTACAAAATTTAATGGTGGGTAATATTTAGCAGGATAGCAAAAAACCCGAATAGAAATCTATAAATTCACTTTTGTTTCATGTACAAAACTATTTAAAACGTTTTCAAAATTAAAGTAATCCAGTGATAAATGTCTGTGGCTACATTACAGACAGGACTTTCTAATAGCTAATTAAACATTTAATGGCAGAACTTTGGCAAAATGTAAAGAAAATAAAATGATAAAATACAAAAGATAGAAAATGCCTTTTTGCAAAAATCAACTTAGAGATTTACTTTAAAAATTAGGGGAATTACTTTTGAAAGGATTTAAGTTACAGGATGAGCAAATTTGCTCAAACAAAAAGACCAGGGGTCATTTCAGCTGTAATTAGTGCTCTTATAAGTTTTCCATTTTAAATTAAAATTACTGAGCAGGGCAGGTAATACTGAATCCCTCCCACCTCTCCTTGAGATATAGATTCTCTCTGAATGGAGCTGAAGATTCTTCAGCCATGCTAGCTGCTCTGTGAGGCTGAATTTAAGTGGAACAGTGCTTTTGCTTCAATGCTAATGTAAAGATCACAATGGGAATGCTAACATAATAATATTAAGCATGTGTAATGTTTATCATGTGCACCACCTTAGCACTAACATGCTAACCTGACATGAATAGTCCTGAATGATCAGGTCTTTAAGATATGAATATATTAAAGACCTCACAGATGACTGTCCTTACACCAGGCTTACTTGTGGATCCAAAAGTAGAATGGGAGGCAGCTTCAGCTGTCAAGCTTTCCTGTGGAACCCAAACTCAAACTAACTTACAGTTAGGGCAGGGTCAGGTGACCCTGAATCATCCCCTATTTATGCTGATATAGTCTCAGGCTGCAGGGGGACTTCCCATGAAGCACTGTGCCATTCTTCACTCTCCATGTGTTTACAACTCCATTTCCAAAAAAAGTTGCTCACAATAGAACAAAGAAAACATATGAAATATTTAAACTGAGACATTTAACTATTTCATGAAAAATATTAGCTCATTGGCAGCTACACATCTAAAAAAATTTGGGATGGGGGTTAAAAAAAAGGCTGGAAAAGTAAGTGGTACTATAAAGAAACAGCTGGAGGAACATTTTGCTGTCATGAACACTGGGCTTTTGTGCCTGAGTTTGAATTTTTGTATTTTGGATTCTTATATTTTTGGTATTTGAGTTTTGTATTCTTTTACTTTCACAGCAGATATTTCCTGGTTGGTTTCTTTATGTGTATACTTTTGCCCTTCCCTGAGCCTGGTCTCTTCCTGTAAAAGCAAGTTTTCTTCTCCACTGTCACCACCTGCTTGCTCAATGGCAATCGTCTGATCATTGGGTTCTTTCTCATATTGTAGGCTCTTTACCTTACAATATAAAGCGCCTTGAGACCACAGTTATTGTAAACTGACACCATTTGAACAACACTGTATTGAAATTGAGTCAAAAATGATCTGATGAGGCTGACTAGAGGAAACATGATTTTTGATTATCCCAAAAAGGGAACATAAATGCCTGAACCAAACCTACTGACAATACATCTTGTAGTATTTTGAGACATTTTAGTCAAAATCTCAAATGTCCAAATAATGATCATCCATTCGCCTTTTAGGGTCCACACGTATTTGTGCCACTATCCAGTAGTTAATGAGATATTTAAGTCTTGACCAGTGTACTTCTTATTAACCCCTGGCCACTTGGTGGCCAGAAGCAAGCTGTGACAACATTTTAAGTTGGTATCTTGGAGAGCAGTTGCTTATTTACAGTGCATCCAGAAAGTATTCACAGCGCTTCACTTGTTCCACATTTTGTCATGTTACAGTCTTATTCCAAAATGCATTAACTTCATTTTTCACCTCAAAATTCTACACACAATACCTCATAATGACAAAGTGTTAAAAGTTTTCTTGAAATTCTTGCAAATTTATTAAAAATAAAAAACTAAAATATAACATGTACATAAGTATTCACAGCATTTGCTAGATACTTTGTTGCACCTTTGGCAGCAATTACAGATTCAAGTGGTTTTCAGTGTGATGCTACAAGATTGGCACACCTTTTTCGGGCAGTTTCTCCCATTCTTCTTTGCAGAACCTCTGAAGCTCAATCAGGTTGGATGGGGAGTGTCGGTCCACAGCCATTTTCAGATCTCTCTCTTCATTCACAGAGTGGTCCCAAAACCACTCCTTTGTTATCTTGGCTGTGTGCTTAGGGTCATTGTGCTGTTGGAAGATGAACCTTTACCCTAGTCCAAGTTCCAGAGCTCGCCAGAGCAGGTTATCATCAAGGATGTCTCTGTACATTGCTGAATTCATTTTTCCCTCAACCCTGACTAGTCTCCCAGTTCCTGCTGCTGAAAAACAACCCCACAGCATGATGCTGCCACCACCATGCTTTACTGGAGAGATGGTATTGGCCAGGTAATGAGCGGTGCCTGGTTTCCTCCAGACAGGACACTTGGCATTCAGGCCAAAGAGTTCAATCTTTGTTTCATCAGACCAGAGATTTTTGTTTCTCATGGTCTAAAATTCCTTCAGGTGCCTTTTGGCAAACTCCAGGCAACCTCTCATGTGCCTTTTACTGATGAGTAGCTTCCGTCTGGCCACTTTACCACACAGGCCTGATTGTTGGAGTGCTGCAGAAATGGTTATCCTTCTGGAAGATTCTCCTCTCTCCACAGGTCAGAGTGACCAGCAGGTTCTTGGTCACCTCCCTGACTGAGGCC
Organism: Heterochromis multidens; assembly: GCA_015108495.1. Classification (NCBI taxonomy): domain Eukaryota; kingdom Metazoa; phylum Chordata; class Actinopteri; order Cichliformes; family Cichlidae; genus Heterochromis; species Heterochromis multidens. Next base: position 7,300 of record VUQS01025740.1, on the reverse strand, counting down.
CTTCTACCCCAATGGCTTGGATTGGCTGGGTGGCCAGCTCTAGGAAGAGTCCTGGTGGTTCCAAACTTCTTCCATTTACAGATGATGGAGGCCAGTGTGGTCATTGGGACCTTCAATGCTGCAGAAATTTTTCTGTACCCTTCCCCAGATCTATGCCACACTACAATCCTGTCTCTGAGGTCTATATACAATTCCCTGGACTTCATGGCTTGGTTTGTGCTCTGACATGTACTGTCAACTATGGGACTTTATATAGACAGGTGTGTGCCTTTCTAAATCATATTCAATCAACTGAATTTACCACAGGTGGACTCCAATCAAGTTGCAGAAATATCAGACTGATGATCAGTGGAAACAGGATGCACCTGAGCTCAATTTTGAGTGTCATGACAAAGGCTGTGAATACTTATGTACATGTTATATTTTTGTTTTTTTATTTTTAATAAAGTTGCAAGAATGTAAAGCAAACTTTTTTCACTTTGTCATTATGGGGTATTGTGTGTAGAATTTTGAGGTGAAAAATGAAGTTAATGCATTTTGGAATAAGGCTGTAACATGACAAAATGTTGAACAAGTGAAGCGCTGTGAATACTTTCCAGATGCACTGTATACACTCATCAGTTAAAGGACAATATTAAAATTAATTTGGAGTTGTGTTTCTGTACATATCTCTGAACAAAATTTGTCCTCTTTCAGTTCTGTTTTTGGTGACTGCCAACTCCCAAGACAAATATCTGGCATAGTTTTATAAACATCTGCCCACTTCTTCTACATAAAGCACTCACAAGAGTGAGGACCAAAACAGGCAAGCTTTATACCCAAAACAATGAGATGAAAGACACTAAATGTTGCATAAAACTTTGCAGAACTATAGAGTTTGTGATTCAGTTACTTGGCCATTCACATTCTAAATGTCATCCATTGTTGGTATAAAAGTATAGAGTATAACCTAACTAATTATTTTCTTATGTAAACATATTATTATTGTTCTGTAATGAAATCACTATTGTTGTTTTTTATTTTCCTTGCTGTGGCATGTCATTATGTGCCACACCACAGCAAACTGAAACTGAAAAATGGTGTGCAGAAGTATGTAGAGGATACAAATCTAAATTGATGAATGTGTGCTGACGGGCCTCGGTGGTATCAAGGTGTATGCAAACTCAGTCTTGCATGCTGACACTCAACAACGCAGGTGAGAGCCTCTCCATCTCCACCTGAGATCAATCAGGCTTTTGTGTCGCCCTACACGTCTCTAAATCTCTGTGCCATGTCTAAAATTGGAACTTGTTGACGATCCCTGATGTTGTCCTGACTGATCGACAGCTTTAGTCTTGGCTGACAAGTTGACAGTGAAAACAGTGTGTAATCTGACAGATCAAATGACTGACAGTAGTGGTGAAGGGTATTGGTACTGGAGCTGCTCCATGCAAAGCTGCAGCGTTTAAATAAAGCACAGCAACAGCGTAACTGTGCTTTAAACAGATGCAAAGCTCACCTCTAAGTCCCCACACTGCTGCTGTTTCTAAACAGGCATGCTTGTTTACATGTTGCCTCTCATATTACACCACCATGACACTGTGGCTGGCTTTGTGGCACACAGAGTAGTGGAAGTTAAATAAGAGTTTTTTATTTTTAATTCTGCTATTTATTCTGTTATTTAAAAGTTGTGTGTGTGTGTGTGTGTGTGTGTGTGTGTGTATATATATATATATATAGATATAATATATATATATATAT
>VUQS01025730.1:21455-38147 GCA_015108495.1 Heterochromis multidens | reverse complement strand
CAGCCCCAAAACATCACTGCTCTAGAGGAGATCTGCATGGAGGAATGGGCCAAAATACCAGCAACAGTGTGTGAAAACCTTGTGAAGACTTACAGAAAACGTTTGACCTCTGTCATTGCCAACAAAGGGTATATAACAAAGTACTGAGATGAACTTTTGTTATTGACCAAATACTTATTTTCCACCATAATTTGCAAATAAATTCTTTAAAAATCAGACAATGTGATTTTCTGGATTTTTTTTTCTCATTTTGTCTCTCATAGTTGAGGTATACCTATGATGAAAATTACAGGCCTCTCTCATCTTTTTAAGTGGGAGAACTTGCACAATTGGTGGCTGACTAAATACATTTTTACCCCACTGTATGCTGTTGTCCTTGCTACTGTCTGATGCATGTGGCTCACACGTATCACTAGAGTTAAGGACAATTTTTAGCACCAGGCTGTCAGGCTGCTCAATTCACATATCTATCCCAGATACTGGGATTGTTTATTATTATTAAACAATATTATCATTGTTTATTACACTCCTCACATAAAATCACTCAGGACTGCTGCTGTTAAATTGCAACTGCTACATACACGTGTATATATAAATTCCCACTTCATGCATGTGTATATTTATATTTTATCTTATCCTATCTAAATTTAACATTTGTCTTTTTTTAATCTAAAATCTGCATTTTTATTTGATGAGTGCTTTTATTGCTGAGCTGAGCTATCTTTCAGGTCCAGCACTTTTCATTGTACTGCTAACTCTGTTTGGAGTTAATAAATCAGAATCTGGAGATATTTGACTCTATGCCGCTTGCATGTGAAGTCTTTGAGAATCGCTACTACTGAAAACACACACTCTATAACCGAGAAGGCAGAGTAATGAGTGGAGAAGCTGGAGTAGAGGGATTGTAATGATTAAAGACTTTCACCATGACACACAATCCACATCAAATGTCTTAGACATATTTTTTATCCTCCATCCATAGATCCATATGTGAAATGTATAATGTGTTAAGCCATATGTAGCTAATGCCAGCTTAAAGTAGAAAAGAGAGAAAAAAGGGTGGCAGGTAGGTGGGGGAATAGAGAGGGAGGGGTGGGTGGTGTGTGAGTGTGTATATATGTGTGTCCATCCAAGTTAGGAAAAGATTGAAGAGATAAGCAGCCAGATCAAGCTGGCAGGAGAGATAAATGGCTACAAGACAAGTGTATGTGTGTCTATGCATGTGCAAGTAAGCGTGTCAGGCAGGCACATGAGGGGCTGCCAGAAGAGAGACTTTGATGAAACAGCTGTAGGCAATGGCAGGAGAACGATGAGACAGTGGGTCACTCACCACTTTGTTCTACCTTGCACCCCAGGGTGTGCATTTGTGTGTGTGTGCATGTGTGTGTGTGTGATTCCATGTATCTTCAACTCAAATGAAAATCACCTGGTGCACCTGAAAAATCTCTGGCAAACACATGCATCTTGCCCCTCTCAAAACCCCTCTGCAGATTCTGTTCTCACTACAAAGTTTGGCATTCCCTTCCACATCAGTCATCTCCTCTCCCCGCCTGGTAGTCAGAATGCTGCTCTTGCTTTCCACAAGGCCCCTGATTTTGACATCTGGTGGCCTAGATAAGCAGGAAGCACACTGAGCACATCAGCTGATCGGTCAGACTAAAGGGCGATTAAAGCCCATAATCTACCTGATATATAATGAGGTGAACCAGCCCAGATCACAAAGGCAGACAGGCGCCAGCATAACCACTCAGAAAGGAGGACTACACAGAGTGGTACACATCTGTCATGGTCTGAAAAAGGCACAGGAGTAAAACCTTAAAAGTCAGTGTTACGCACGTTCTCTAACTGGTGAAAAATACTGAAAATTATTCTGTGCAAGTATGTATATGCTTAAAACAGATTTGCAGTGGATGTGGGAGTGCACGCGTGTATTACAGTGTAAGTATGTATGTGTTCCTGGCCTATCTAGTGTATGGGTTTGTGTGTGTGTGTATGTGCATTGTTTTTCCCCCACCCCTTTTTGTTCCAGATGCAAAGATGATGTGCATGAGTCATAGCCTTGTGGTGTAGAATATCAGTGATCTGAGTGTCCCTGATGAAGAGCAAATGTGGAGAGACAGACAGACAAGCACCCCACGGAAACAGTCTGTGACAAAGCTGCTTGGTTTCCATGACAACCTTGGTGCGCTAGTGTCCCCGGGAACATAATGTTTTTTCTCTAATGAGGCAAACTGGATCATTTTGTCCATTTACCTGTGTACCTAGCAGTCTCTCTTCCCTCCTCGTGCGTTTTATCACTCGTGCACGCAGAGCAGGGCGAAGGCGGGAGAGAGAGAGGGAGGGAGGAGGCGAGGTTATGACTGCAGCTCATGTATTTACTTTGTGCAGTGCTGAGAAGGTAAATTGCTTCTTTGTGCTTCGATGTGAGACTCGCTAGACAAATGTGAAAAAGATTGCCTTCTCTAACTTGGTGATTTGCACTGCAGTGGCAAAGTCAAAGTGACCTCCACACACTACCACTGCTCTACAAACACACACACACACGTGTGTGTGCACAATGTCACGATAGCACTGTATCAACTAATGAAGTGTAACTGTTGACTGCATCGACAGTCTCCAACTTTATCATCTTGCTGAAAGACATTTTTGCAAAAAGAGGCAAAGGACAGACATGAAGGCAAATCTCACATGATCCACAAAATATCTACAGCAGTAAAGCAGTTATCATCTAAGTGTGGGCAGCTAATCTATGAATCTCAGAAAGTACCAGTGCTGTGCTGTTAACATTCAGGACAGCCTGTACTGAACTGTGCTGTGAGCATAGTATACAGATGGCTTCTTAAGGGAGGTCAAGCACCCTCTCTTACTTTCTATCTCTCACAAAGGACCTTGCCAACACCTCTCTGCACTCGCTTTGCTAAAAATGGTTTGCCTGCATCATTCACTGTCATGCAGGATAGCTTTATACCTGTTTCATATCTGATCAACATGGAGCCAAAATATCCCCACCATCAAATTTCTAAATGCAAACTGTATTTGTGTTAAGAATGTGTGCTATTACTTACAATAGCATAAAAAAGAGTTTACTTTATATAGACTAACTCTAGGTAACATTTTAATTAAACTATATTGATGTTTTCTGTTGCTGTTGTTTGCATAAGTAATGTGCAGAGCAGATTAGCAAGACAATTGCTTCATTTGTATGAGTGAACTTGGCTAATTTAGTGATTAATTCTCCAATAAAAGTAGCAAAAAACATGTATTTTTTTCCTCGAGGTAAAGACAATTAAAGCCTAGCCTACGCCACCTATTCTACAAATAACAATAAAATATCTAATCGCAATCACATTGGGAAAACAGCTCCATACTGTCTTCAGTGGTTCGGAAAGAGTTCTGTCCACTCTAAGAAATGAGACTGGCAAGATTGATACGGTCATTGTGGTATAACTCTTCCTAACCCTAACAGAAAGGGTTCCTAACCCTTCCCTTGTTAAATTACTACAATTACTTTGTATTATTTGTGTAAAAACTACTAATTAATAACAGGTAACCTGCACTGTTAGGGGCTAGGGGCTGTTGGGTTGGTTATGGGGAAAATATAGCATCTTTGCACCTTGATTCATACTCCTTTGGACAGAAAGTCCTCTCCACACAATTCCCTGAACTTTTTAGATACCTCTTTAAAAGCATAATGTGTATTGTTTAAAATATTTTTCTAAGGGGTTCATTTTTTGATAGTTGATGAGTACAGTGAAGGTGTGGAGACTTCTAATTTCAACATCCAAGCTTTGAGAGCTGGATCCTGAAAAACATGGAATTCAAAAATGATTGTTTTGGAAAAACCAAATCAAAATGCACAATTTGCAAATAATTAACAAATTGCAGTTAAAATGCTAAGACAGGCAAAACCAGCAGTGTAGTCCTTTCTGTGCACAAAGCTGCTGTCCTGCAGTTCTGCACCAAATCCCGCACGTCTAATAGTGAGGGATGATCTCACCATCATGCCCACGATGAATGCTGGATCATTCAATTATAGAGCAACACAATGAATCATTCTCCTCTCCTCTGACAGTCTCCTCCACACTCAACTCATCTGACACCGCCAAACCACAGAAGATGGCCCTGTTATCTTCATAATGTGGATAAACAGTGACAGTTGTCTCAGACGGAAGGCCATTTTGATGGCAGAAGATCAAATGAGATCTTATTATGGAAAAAGTGACAAATCAGTGCCTGCAGTGAGGGTTTAAAAAAAAAAAAAAAAGTCCTGCTGAGATGCCTCTGCAGAATTCCTACCCAGCCCGGAGGGAATGAAATTAGTGAAGTAGAGCTTTGGTCCTGTGACCACACTCAGCTGACAAAAAGAGATGCTATCTGCTAACATTTCAGTTTCTGAGCATGTGTGTCTTTCTCCATCTCTCTCACACTTTCATATACTTGTCCTGTTCCACAGTAAATGTGTCAGTCACGGGTCTCATTGCTGGAACAGCCTGTCAGATCCCTTCCCTCCCCCCAGTGCCTCTTTTTCCTCTCTCCTCTCCATTTTTGGACATTTTCAAAAGGATGTGGAGGGATAAAAGGGTTCATACTGAAAGAAAATGGTGGCTCTTAAAGCAAAGCTGTGTTCCTTGGGATTATCGGGATTTTGTGGTGATCCGCAAAGAGTCAAAAGGGAATAGGTCAGCATTCAAAATCCTACTTCAACAGCTTGGGTGTTCGGGAACTTTTCAGTGAATACTCTATTTTTTCCTACTCAGTACAAGATAGTGTTTCACTTAATGAAACCATCTTCTCACTAAAGCCTGATTCATGCTGGAATCAACCAAGAGCATGTGGTAACAGTATACTTAAAAGGTTATGATAAATTAACAAGCTAGAAAGGAAATGATTTTTAAATCAGACTTGCCATATGAGTGTATGTCTACATATGCACTATGGGATTAGCCAGTTGGCCATATGGTTGGGTGTCATTTCACATAGGTATTTTCATGTCTGTGGTCTCCTCTGCTTCTGGGAAGCTACCCAAAGAAAATGGACAAATTTGATATAGAGAACACAGACCTTTCGGAGGTAACCCTGAAATGAATTTGACACTGTATATTTGACAACCGGTTGCATATTTGAAAAACAATCTGCCTCGAGCAGTTGTGTCAACAAGCTGAAACTGAGCAGCAGGGTGCAGCGTTTCTCGAAAAGTATTTGTGGTTTGTTTTACTGGGAGAGTCTCTTCTCTTCCTCGTTAAAGCATCACTCTGAAACAACAATCCCTTTCAAAGCTCCTGTCCCTACAAGTACTGTAGTAGACTCAGCTCAAGGACAGATACATCAGCAGGTTGTCCAGCATGCAAGGAAGCACTTGTAGGTGCAAAGTGCTCATGAGGAGTAATTGGAAAGCTGCAAAAGAAATTCCACCTGTTTAGAATAGCAACCATGTGTTCCCCTTGTGTACAAAATTCATTGAGAAAAAGTGCTGGTTTATGAAATCCATTTAAGTCCAGATGAGGTTCAATATTTAGCTGTCATTGTCATTCTTATACACATGGAGATGTTAAAGTTAAAGGCAAATAATAACGTTAAATATGATATGTGACATGGATGCATGAGCTTTATTACAGGGAGTAACATTAAAGGTACCCCGTGCACTTTTTGATCACTACTAAAGGCAAAGTAGAAGATGGCAAGCTAGAATGTATACAATTGTAAGTGCATGACAGATGCCTCACAGGTTCTCAGTGGGCAGCTTCATTAAATAGGACCCACTAAACACGAGTTACCAGGCCACCAGTCAGTGTGAGTTAAATCAGGATGCTGCTGTTCTACAGCGCAGTATCAAGAAAAAGGGCAAGGGCCTGTCTGAGACTGGCAACTAAAATCAAGATTAAGATGGCCACAGATATTATGCTTCAGAAAAAAATGTTATGGGTAGATGAATCAAAGTTTTATGTATTTGCATCTTCTACGTTTGTGATGTAGAAGAGATTAAAAGATGCTGGAGGAGTGCAAAACACCATGCCTTTTCCAAGGCCTCAAATACTGCTGTTTTTGTCAAAGCTGTTGGTGTGTTGGAGAACACAAAGTGTCCTTTGGAGTTGGTGCAGTGAGAGAATTTTCAGTGTCCAGGATTAAAGTTTTGAAAAGGGAAATATTTTAACCAAAACCACAATCTTTATCTACAACGTAACCAAGCAGGTTTTGCTGCCCTACCTTAACCCTGCAGTGCCTAAATACAAAAGGAAAAAGAGACTAAAAACAAAGAAAAACCAAGGCTCCAAAATGGACAACCATAGTCTGATGACTGAAAAACTATAACCCTCACTGCTTCTCAACCCTATTTAACTGTGCCTTAGGAAGTCTGAGGTGAACTGTCTTCAGATTACTTCAACAAACTGACAGAGTGCCAAAGATCTGCAAAGGCTGTGATTGTTATGAACAAAGTACAAAATTATTTTATTAATTTTAAATTTTCCAGTATCTTATGACAAGATGAGTTTCCAATTCATTGGACGAATACAAGTAGCTTCCATAAAATGTGAAATTCTCTAGCTAACCTACATCACTATGACCTGAAAACTGGTGGTGGGTGGTTTTAGTATTTAATTTCAAGTCAAGTTGGAGAACTGTTCGAGAGTTTGTACAAAATGTGAATCAAAACAAAAACTTTAACAAAGAAGAAACAGGATTTATGGATATGATCTCAACCTTTTCTGGTAGAAAACCTTAGCTGAACATTCGTGGAACTATGACTGAGGCATACACGCGAGAGACTTGGGATCAGGTTAATTGGGCAAGGCTGTTTTCCTCCATTAACTGGCGGATACGATGACTGTTTGAACTGCCGTTCTTTCAGTCAGCCAAGGCCCTTGTTATTTCACAAGTGCTGGACTTTTGCCATGTTGCACAACTCAGGGAATAGGTGAACCCAGAGGAACAGGGTTAACCTGGCTGGGGCAAGAGCAGTCCACTGACTTCATGTGGGGAACTTGAGGATTGCTCATTATTTCACTGTCAATTAATCAACAGATTTAATATGGATAAGGTCTTCAGTGATGAATACTTCAGCCCAGAGAACTAGAAGACTACGACATTGTTCCCTTCCTGAATGTTACAAGCCGGATAGCCTGTTGACCCCTGATGAGATGGACTGTGTGTGTTGCAAGACACACAGAACCGCCTATGCTTATCCCAACATGTGTTTCCTGTATGGGAATGCTTAGAGTAATGCAGTATGCTTACAGTAAGTGTGTGTGTGTGCATGTGTCAGAGTGAGCACAAGCAAGACAAAAAAGAAGGAAGAGGCAGAGAGAGGGAGAGAGCAAAAGCATATCCGAGGGGATCAAACCGAAACCACAGGATATTTCTGACCTTGAGGGCGAGTGGGTAAAGCAGGGAGGGGGGAAGGAAAGAGGGGAGGAAAAGAAAAAGAGAGGAAAGCTGAAGGGAAGGAACAAAGAGATGGAGGGAGCAAAAGCGGGGAGAGGAATCTTTGCAGGGCAGCTGGAAAACCTCCAGAATCCTCTGCTCAAACCAACCATAAAATTCCAACTAAAGCCTCAAAACCAGTATGAGGACTGACGAGGGTTCCTTCTGCCCACAGTGTGTGTGTGTGTGTGTGTATGCGTTTATGTGTGTCTGTGGCACGCACACATTTACTTGTGTGTGTGCCATATGTGATTAAAGGGTCCGAGCAGAGGAGGCCAGGAGGCAGACGAGTGATGCAATCCACGGAAGCAAAGTAGAAGACACCAGGGCGGCAGGAAGGAAGGGAGGGAAGAGAGGAAGGAGGAATTGTTGCTTCTGGGGATCCAGCTCTCCAGGAATGTGCTGACGGTCGTGGCCCACACAGTCGGGGAGAGTGTTGCATTCTGGAAAAAATTCTGTGGAGGTGATACCACCTGTTTTAGGGCGCTGCAGATTGCAAACGGGCAATAAAATCACACATTATAAAAGGGATAGACTGTGTGAGTCATTATTGTTAATTTTCAGCGACACAACAATGCCTTTTTCTGTACAAACTGGTCTCTCACACTGCAAGCTAGAGGCCTGATTCCACCCTCACACAGCAGCGGAGATCTATTTCGGTACAAGCTACACAGTGTCCACAAGCACCCACACAGGCTCTGTGGGTAAGGTGATTGGTAAGCCTGGGCAAATAGTCTATTTATGAACATCGTAAGAGTGGGCAGTTGTCCTTGAGCTGGTTTGTCTGCCGTCTGAAGTGCTAAGTGCTGTATACAGTTACAATAGATAGAACATTCACAAGGACAAGTAAGGTGGAGAGTGGGTGAGGAAGGGAGGGTGAGAGAGCACTGGGAATAGAGATGGTGAGTCAGAGGCCATTTGGAAAGTAATTTCATCTCTGAATGCTGTATATCTTTTCATCAATGAAAGGAAAGTATTTTCCAAACCAGGCAGGCACAAGAAGAAAAACATCTCTGTTTGGTGAAATGGAGCCTATTTGAGTGGGAGAGGACAGGCATAATTCCTTTTGCACTGTATTTCAGAAAGTTAAAATTGTTTGTTACAGTACACTGCACTGCAGCACTGGGAACAAAACTACAACAGCCTACAGCTACAGTTGTTGCTTATTGAGGCCTTACATATGGCTAAACATTGGCATGGTAATATGCCCCTAATACGTCCGTTAGTACTTTTTTAATGTAGTACACTATGTACAATGCATACAAATTTCGATAGGGTAGTTTTGTCACAAACTGAAGGCAGCAAGTACTGCACTTATCGGACGATTGCGCAAAAAAAAAGAAAAGCTGTTCGCTAGCTAGCACTGTCATTCCCAACGGTGCTGACAGCATATCCTCCTCCTACTGGCTGAAATCTACTACTAAATCTACTCAACTCTGTTTGGAGGGTATTAAGGGTGGATTTGTCCTCTGGGCACACTGGATATCTCTACCAAATATTACTGAAAGCCATCAAACAGTAGTTGAGATAGGCCTCTTACAATATGGACCCAAGCGGTAGACCGAAAAGACATCCCCACGCCTGGAGTCACAGTGCTAGTATGACTAAGGTATGATTTTTTTTTTTGCTATCTTATGATCATATCTGGTGTGAGATAAAGTCCTTCTATACAAACTTTAACTCCTCAGCACTCTTGACCAAAAAAAAAAAAAAGAAAGAAAGAAAAATCACATTTCCACATTATGGCAGAATCTTCTGCAATTTTTGTGAATCATTGGTCTCATATGTCCTGATGTTACATTGTGGTTTTAGAGGTTCCAGTGATATTCTGGACTAGTTAAATGTGGTCTGGCATCCAGCCAGTCGAAAAAAGGAAAAGAGAAGGGAAAAAGGAGAAGGGTGTCGGGTTGAAGTGTTAGACGAGAGTACCATAGACAGGCCTGGACTGCTGTGTGTATCCTGGCAAAGCAACCTTGGCCTTGACAGGACTGTGCAAACATGTACAGTATTTGACTCCTGACCAAATTCTTCCTTGCATAAATATGGGTGGAGATTCATGTTCATTTACTAAAACAACTGAAACAGCGCTGCAAATTTGCATAAGATCAATAAAGTGCAGTGGGAGCAGCAAGTCATTGAGAAAAATGTATCTGTATCTTAATTAAAGAAATATGGTTGTAGTTAGCAGAGTTCACTGACTGGAGGGGAAGGGAAAGACACCACAGAATACTGAGTTGGACTGGTTTGTGTTGGTCTGGCATCAGCTTTGTGGTGCGATATGGGCAAGCACAAAGAGAATTCTGCGGTTATTCTTGGACCACCACTGTCCGCACTTCCATGTAATGTTTGAGTGTTTACCATCGCTGGTTCAGTTCATATGCTAGGATTATGAGTCAACCCTGTTAAAGATCTGTAGAGAGGTCCTGCAAGGACACAAACTGACTTACCCTCACAGCATCCAAATTAAAGTGTTTGTACAATCCAGCACACAAACCTAGCCCAAACACAACCAATCACAATCCAACTCCCTGAATTCTACTGTGTTTTTTTTTACAGTGTGTGTGCACTCTGTACCCTCAAATTAAATCTGCCTTGGCTCTGACTTTTGCTTTTTCACTCGCACAGTGCACATTTTGTCGTGTTGTTTGCGCGCTGTGGAATGTCAGCACTGATATTTTCGGTCGTGTGGAGGAGTCTACCCATAGCAGAACAAACACAACCCAAAGTCGGCGGAGTGTTTTGTTTGCTGAGCCCATCACCTTTCAGCAGCATTTTGCACGTCACCTTCTTCTCTGACAACCTAATGTGGGAACTTAATTTGTTACTGGAAGGTCCAGCAAGAACAGCTGGCTATTAGGCATGCCATGGTCTAGCAACACCTCTGACACCTTAACTGAATAACACAAAATGTTCTGGAGCAAAAGGTCAACCAGTATCACGGCTGAAGTAGATCAGATTTCCGTGTTTCTGCAATGACTGTTTGACCTTTTGTTATTTCAGCAATGCGGCATGTGTTCATCCCCTTGATTACACATGTCAACCACTGATGACATGTAGAAACAGTTCATCTGTTTTTCTACCCCATCTCCATTCTGACAAAGCCTCCTGTGACATCATAAACCACAAATGCTGAAGTGGCCTTAGTGTTTACCCTTGACTATACCACAAACCAGAATCTACTTAACTCGTTATATACTGTGCTGCACAAGAACAATGATAGTGTGACTGAGTTAGACATAACCACAATGATTGCTTAAGCTATTCTTTTATCATTTTAGCAAAGTGGTCTCTATAAACAGAAAACATTTATATAGGTCTTCCAGGCTGACTGAAACCTTCATTTAGATAAGCCTTAAACAAAGAATGTGCTTGCTCCTATTAATTTGAATATATGTTTTCCTCATCATTTTGCACAAAGTAATCAGTTTTGCATTAAACTCTAGCCTTGTTTTTCTGCTTTACTTTACACCATATTAATATCTATGCAAATACTTTTAATTCCCATGAGCCTGCAGTTACAGATAATCACAACTGCAGATGTTCTGCGTATTGTAAGGACCTGTTGTATGAAAATGGTAATCTATAGAACATAGTATATATGGCAGAAATGCAGTGCAACAAAAACCAGGTGAACACTGTGTTCCAGGTCAGAGCTGAAGTCTGCACAGCACTGGTCCAGAGAGCAGCATGAGTCACCGGAACAGAGCAGATTGCTAGCTTGCAGAATTCATTAAGACAAATGTAATGGATTTCCTCTGGAAGGGAAAAAAAAAAAAAATCCTTGGCAGCTACAGAACAGCACCCCAGTGAATCCTCAAGTAGGTTTCCATACACCTTTGGAATGGCAGCATTTTGCAACCCTGCAGATGATATATGTGGGTCTGAATGTAAATGAATTATCATAAGTCCTTCAGCATGTTGGCCTGTTTTACCTTGGTACTGGTATTTCCTCTGCAGCACTATAGTATTACACTATATACAGTCTATGATATTATACAGTGAGCAGGTTTTGGCTTGTATAATATCTACATAGAAGGCTGCCACATGATACGAGCGACCAGAAATTACAGACACTCCTGAAAACGGTATCTAGCCTTAAAAGACTGCACAGACTGCACGTAATGCGTAAACACAACGTGCTTTTTAATCCAACACAAGCGGCGTTGTCCTCCTGCGCAATGCCGCCACCATGTGGGTACTAAGAGTAGTGTTTTAATAAACATTACTCTTCTATTGCTAGTAAGAGTTACGGTAACATAATTACTTAACAGTCATTTTGCTTTAAGCAGTTTATTTCATACAAAGTGAAAGCAGTTACAGTAGTACAAAGACAGTGTTTCGGCGCTACGACCAAAGCAAACAAATACAAAGTGGCTTCTAGCTAAGCTGGCAGAACAATAACACCTTAAAAGCCTCACAGGTGAACAAATGTTAGAACACCGTCTAGTTTTAGATAAGGTCGTGCGCTTATAGTCAATAACCCGAGAAAAAGACATGACCCAGAAACAGCAGCTGCACTCGAAAAATCACGTTTTTAAACGCGACTGCAAAGGAAAGACTGATCCCAAATCAGTCCACATCAGGCACCGGATGTCGGCGAAGTAAAGAGACCAGTGCCGTTTTCGTGAGCGACTTGTGCAGGAAGTAGTCTCCGTCGTGCAGAGCATTTGTGAAGGGCTGCCATTTTACCGAGCTTACGGTAAGAAAACTTGCCTCGTTTCGCCGTGTACACAGCCGGCTGCCACACGGACACTCAGGCGCTGCGTGTTGTGTGTTGTAGTACGAACTTGTATTATGAGAGAAACACACGTTACTTACGTGTAAAGTGCTAATTGTTGTTCTGGCTAACCTAGCTTGTTTACCACTGTGCATGTGACGCTGCTGTTAGCCTTTGCTGGCAGTGAATAGTATCGAGACAAAACCACAAAAATATGACATTTAAACCCAACACTTTAAGATAATGAGGTGCACGTTTTCTTACAGCGAGGTCATTTTAAGGAACTCACCAAGCATTTAGTCCCAGCTGTCATTTCCTCCTCATCTTTGGGCTTCGCTCATTTTCTAAAAGGTCACTTTAACTGCTGTAAAGGTAGCTCCTCACTTCAAGCACTACAATTCATTTTTGTTTTTCTCAGGTGCCCAAGTGAATGATGGGGACCGAAGTGGTCCAGCTTACCTCAAGTTCGCATCATGAGCACATTTTGGCTTCTCTGCATGACCTGAGGCTGCAGGGCCAGCTGAGTGATGTGACCGTGCAGGTGAACTATGGGGGAGATGTGCAGGAGTTTCAGGCCCACCAGGTGATGCTTGTTGCATCCAGTGGCTACTTCAAGAAGATTATTTTGTCTCCAGATGCATCTCGAGATAAATTGTCGCTCTCAAATATGCACTCAGAGGATTTCTCAAAGTTTCTGGAATTCGTATACACCGGTAAAGTTGAAGTTGCCAGAGACAGGATAGGTGATGTGCAAGCAGTGGCACAGTTTTTGGGCTGTGATGATCTGTTGGAGGTTTGTGGTGAGGCCATAAGCGCAGGAATTATGGAAAAGCCCAGAAAGAAAAGATCAAAAGTTGTAGCTGCAGATGATGTGCATGGTGCTAATAAAGAAGAAAAGACCAAAGGGAAGAAGCAATGTAGAAGCTTACTTCGTAAGCGGCAGCTCTCTCCACAGAGGCCGGAGACAGAAGTCATTTCAAAAAGATTGAAGCCAAAGAATACAGCGGTGGATGAAAAAAGGCAAGGGAGAAAGCTAAAGCTGAAACTGGCTGGCCGTAAGGTGCTTCAGAGAAGTTTGTGTACTACAGTACAGGGTTCAAACATCAAAAACCAAGTTACCGATGAAGATGCAGAGGAGGATGAGAACAGGACTGAAGCCGAGGCCGAGCCAGAGAATGAGAAAGACAAAGGAAATGAGTCTTCACGGGGAAACCCTTCCTCTGATGTGGATGACTGGGAATGTGAGGACGATGGGCAGAGTAAGGATTCTGAGGACCCTTTGTTTTTATCGCCCGGGGAGGAAGAGGAGGAAGAGGAGGAACAGTCCAAGCAGACTTTAAAACAACCATCAAAGGCACAGTTCCAGTGCAACAAGTGTCAGCGGACTTTCCACTATGAGAAAAGCTACTTAAAGCACATCAGGTAACATAATAATGCTGCTCCAGCTCTACTATAGCTGGAATTATGTACTGTAATATACAGTATGTATCATAGTCATGAGTACAATTCAACATGGTACCTTTTAAAGCACATTGTCATTTTATATAACTTACTTGTTGATGCTCTCTTGGTCAGTACGTACCATGGAGTGAAAGCAGATGTCATTTATCGCTGTGAGACCTGCTCACAGACCTTTGCAAACCGCAGCAACCTGAAGATCCACGAAAAGCACGTTCACAGTAACGAGAGGCTTTTTGTCTGTGACTCCTGCACAAAGACCTTTAAGAGAAAGAAGGATGTCGTCCGCCATCAAAGACAGGTGAGGCCTGATAGAATTACTAACAGCCATATTAATGTTATTTCAATATAAAAAAACAAATAGATGCCAGTGTATTAAATGTGTAATAACCCTATTTCTGTGAGAGTCATATTTTTATGTCGAGTTTCTGTCTCCACTGCTCGTCAGGTGCATGAACGCAATCTGCGACATGTCTGTCCTGACTGTGGGAAAGCACTTAGCTCCAAAACTGCCCTGTTGTTGCACGAGAGGACACACACAGGCACAAAGCCTTTTGAGTGCACCGACTGTGGGGCCAGATTTACCCAGAACTCTGCCCTCAAGATGCATCGCAGGTACAGAGCTCGCTGCTGGTTAAGTAAAGCCTTGGGGTAGGGGGCTGTGTGCCTGCAACAGCAAGACAGTTTTTAATCTTGGGGCAGCAGTAAGGATGTAATTTGCATTATTCTCACACTTTATGTAGAATGCTTTGATATTAGTGACCTGCTATTAAATCACAAAATGCATCACCTTCAGTGTACCTGGACAACAGTATGCAAAATGTGAATAGCTCAGGCCAATCATCTGTTGTAAATATGGATAGCTCTTGTTAGAAACAGCTGGAAACAGTCATCCTATTTATCTGTGATGTCAGCCTGAAGATGCTGATGCTGCCATTAACTGGAGATCTAAGAGCCTCCCATGTGTACTTTTACAAAAACTGAACTATCAAAGAAGAACTGGACTTTTTTTTATAATGGCAGTGCTGTGTGTTTGGTGCATGCTACAAGTTTATGCGGTGTATATGTATATGAATCAAATAGATGAGATTTAAACCTGTGTGTTTACACATGTGTAGGACTCACACAGGAGAGAAGCCATTTGCATGTGATGAGTGTGATGCCCGGTTCACTCAGAAGCACATGCTGGCCTATCATAAGAGATCACACACAGGTAAAACAATAATTTAACATTAATAACTAATCAGATTTCAGCATCATCATTTTAAGTCGAGACGCTGCAGGCAAGAGCATGTTTTTATTTTTTTAATTTTTAAAATTTTTATGCAGTGGTAATTTTTTGGCATTACAGAATCAGTGGGAAGAAAATGTCCCAAAGACACTTTTACAGTCATGTGAAAAAGAAAGTTTTCACAAGACTCTGTGCAGTCCTGTGGAAAACCAAGTACACCCTATGATTCGATAGCTTGTAAACCACGTTTAGCAGCAATAACTTGAAGTAATTGTTTTCTGTATCACTTTATCAGTTTCTCACTTCATTGTGGAGGAATTTACCCCACTCTTCTTTACAACATTGCTTCAGTTCATTGAGGTTTGCTGGCATTTATTTATGCACAGCTCTCTTAAGGTCCTGCCACAGCATTTCAGCCAGGTTGATGTCTGGACTTTGACTGGGTCATTGCAGCACCTCGATTCTTTTCTTTTTCATCCATTCTGTTGGAGATTTGCTGCTGTGCTTGGGATCATTTTCCTGTTGTGTGACCCAGTTTCAGCCAAGCTTTAACTGTCAGACAGACGGCTTCACGTTTAACTCTAGAATACTTTGGTGTACAGAGGAGTTCATGGTCGACTCAATGACTGCAAGGTGCCCAGGTCCTGTGGCTACAAAACAAGCCCAAGTCATCACCCCTCCACCACCGTGCTGGAAAGTTGGTATGAGGTGTTTGTGCTGATATACTGTTTTTGTTTTTTGCCAAATGTGCCACTGTGCATTATGGCTAAAAACCTCCACTTTTTTGTCTGATCTGTCCAAAGGACATTGTTCTAAAGGTCTTGTGGTTTGGTCATACGCACCTTTCCAAACCTAAGCTGTGCTGCCATGTTTTTTGGGGGGGGTTTTTTGAGAGAAGAGACTTTTTCCTGGCAACCCCTCATGAACTTTAACATTTAACATGCCAACTGAGGCCCATAGAGTCTGAGATGTAACTCTTGGGTTTTTTGCAGTTTCTCTGAGCATTGCACGGTCTGATTTTGTTTGCTGGGGCATCCACTCCTGGGGAAGATTGTAGCATTGTGCTAACACACACATGAATGCTCCAGACCAGCAAACTGACAAAACCTCTGCTTTTATAGAGGTGCTCACACCTGCTGATGATCAGTGACTCAAGTACATTTAATTATCAGTACCTGGCTGCTACTTCCCCTCTTCATTCCTGTGGGAGCATTAAGGGTTTACTTAATTTCCTGTGAAAACTTTCTTTTTCACATGACTGTAGGTGTTTATGTATTACATGTTTATGCAGCACGTAGGTGTACCAGTCTTGCCAATAGTATTTCTATCCTTATTGTGAAATTTATTAAAAGTTTTTTTTTCTTTTATTAAATTCTAAAAACAAGTTGAAAATGGACTTTTTCTGGCTGTTTTCTGATTCATGAAGTGGTAAGAGATTTAAAAAAGATCCCCTCAGTAAAGTTTTTGACTTTTGTGCCAACAAAATGTGAACCTGGCTTAATCCAGTATTCAGATTTCTATTCTGGAGAAGTATGCAGATGATAGATTTAGACAGATAATGCATCCTTTTCCTGTTCAAAATGTATTTTAACTTGGAATACAGAATATAATTATCTTAATTAGCTTATTATAATTATCTTAAAACAGCTAATCACCTGAGGGTGTTTCGTGGTGATAACTATATGTTACAGTTTTTATCCTATGCGCCTGAAGTGTCTCCCCTTAAGCTTGACAGGAGATTGTTTTTTGGTCTCAAGGCCCTTTTAAATCTATCTCCGCAAACAGTGTTTCTTAAAGTAAAAGTCCTGAAGCGTGTACACACTAAAAACAAGGCTATCTACACATACCAGACCAAAACTTTGATCTT
>VUQS01025728.1:6159-26119 GCA_015108495.1 Heterochromis multidens | reverse complement strand
ATTGATCATGAAACTGACCAAATGGCCCATTGTTAGTCAGTGGTGCTGGTTTCTGTCATTATGCAAATGTACTGTTTATAAGGCTGGGGAATTCTGCAGTCAGCTGAGACTGAAGAAGTTACCAGTTGGTAAATGAAACGTTTCTCCCACTAAAAAACGCCACGTCCAGATGAACAGATTCAACTTTTTGGGATTACTGTAATTACATTCAAGTTACAATTATGTCGTTACTTGTTTTACAAAGATTCTTTAGTTATCTGCAAATTGGGCGGATAGGAAGAAAAAAAATCAAACACGCTTTTCTTCCTGCGCACTTGCGCTACAATGAGCTGGTTTTAGTTTTTATGTAAGAGGAAAATGGTGGAGCAGTCTACAGCGGAGATATGGACATCCATCCATCCATCCATTTTCTTCCACTTATCTGGGGACCAGGTTGTGGGGGCAGCAGCCTAAGCCAAGAAGCCCAGACCTTCCTCTCCCAAGCCACCTCCTCCACCCTATCTGGGGGAACACAGAGGTATTCCCAGGCCAGCCGAGATATAATCTCTCCACTGTGTCCTGGGTCTGCCCCGGGGCCTTCTCCCGGTGGGACATGCCCAGAACACCTCACCCAGGAGACACCCAGGAGGCATCCTCGTCAGATGCCCAAACCACCTCAACTGGCCCGGGCATCCTCGTCAGATGCCCAAACCACCTCAACTGGCCCCTTTCGATGCGGAGGAGTAGCAGCTCTACTCTGAGCCCCTCCCGGATGGCCGAGCTCCTCACCCTATCTCTAACGAAGAGGCCAGCCACCCTTCGGAGAAAGCTCATTTCTGCCGCTTGTATCCACGATCTCGTTCTTTCGGTCACTACCGAAAGCTCATGACTATAGGTGAGGGTAGGGACGTAGATCGACCAGTTAATCGAGAGCTTCGCTTTTATACTCAGCTCTCTCTTTACCACGATGGACCAGTACAGCATCCACATCACTGCAGCCACGGCCACAATCCATCTGTCGATCTCCCCTCTCCCTCCACTCGTGAACAAGACCCCGAGATACTTGAACTCCTCCACTTGGGGCAGCAACTCGTCCTTGACCCGGAATGGGCACTCCACCCTTTTCCGGCTGAGGACCATGGCCTCAGATTTGGAGCTGCTGATCCTCATTCCCGCCGCTTCACACTCGGCTGCGACCTTCTGTAGTGCGAGCTGGAGGCCACCACCTGATGAAGCCAACAGAACCACATCATCTGTGAAAAGCAGAGATGCGATTCTGAGACCACCAAACTGGAAGCCTTCTGCCACTTGGCTACTCCTAGAAATTCTGTCCATAAAAATTATGAACAGAATCGGTGACAAAGGGCAGTCCTGGTGGAGTCCAACACCCACTGGGAACGAGTCCGACTTACTGCCGGCAATGCAGACCAAGCAACAGTTGTATAAGGACCGAATGGCCAGTAGCAACAGGCCAGACACCCCATACTCCCGAAGCACCTCCCACAGAATACTCAGAGGGATGCAGACGAATGCCTTCTCCAAGTCCACAAAACACATGTAGACTGGTTGGGCAAACGGCCACGCACTCTCGAATATCCTCAAGAGGGTAAAGAGCTGTTCCAGTGTTCCACGACCTGGACGAAAACCGCATTGTTCCTCCTGCATCCGAGGTTCTACTATAGGACGGACTCTCCTTTCTAGCACCCTGGCATAGACTTTCCCTGGGAGGTTGAGGAGTGTGAGCCCTCTATAGTTGGAGCACACCCTCCAGTCCCCCTTGTCAAAGATGGGGACCACCACCCTGGTCTGCCAATCCAGAGGTAATACCCCAGTTCTTCACACAACATTGTAGAGGTGTGTCAACCAAGACAGCCCCACAACATCCAGAGCCTTCAGGAACTCAGGGCGAACCTCATCCACCCAGGGGCCCTGCCACCAAGGAGTTGTTTAACTGCCTCAGTGACCTCGCCTCGCCAGTTTGTTACAAAGTTGTAAATTCTAAATACAGTTACTGTACTTTAGGTCCATAAGTATTTGGACAACACGATTTTGTGTAATTTTACCTCTGTCCACTGCCACAGTGGTGTACATTTTTATATAGTCCCTCATTTTCAGAAGATGACAAATAATTGTCATCAATAATGAAATAATTGGACAAAATAACATAATTTAAATATAAGAATTGTTTTTAATACTTGGATACAAATCATTTGCAGTCAATGACTGCCTGAAATCTACAGCCCGTGTACATCAAATGCTGTGTTGAAACCTGCGCTTCGATCACATCTTGATTTATAATAAAATCCACTGTGGTGGTGTCCAGAAGCAAAATTACAAAAATTGTGCCATTGCCCAAAAACTTATGGACTTAACTGTAATATCATATGAACTCAGGCAAAGAGAGCTATCAGCATGTATATCATAGCATGAGAATCTCAAAGTAAAATGTTTCAATTAACCTTTTAAAAATCCCATCTAGGTTGGCATGTTTAAGATCCACCCCAAGGTTCCAGAGTGCATGTCAGATGAAGCCAAAGGTTTCATCATGAACTGTTTCGTGCCAAATCCAGATGAAAGAGCCACAGCTGCAGACCTGCTTAAGGACTCCTTCCTGAAGTCGTCTACCAGGAAAAAGGCTAAAGCTCTTCAGGAATCACTTTCTACTAGTGAGAAATACACTTAAAATACAAATATTTCACTTCTTATCCAGTTTTGCTTTCTATAACAATTATGCACAGTATCTAAACACAATCTTTTGCAGCTGACTATCAGCGCAGTATGTCTGTTCCTATCTCCATCCTTGTGGAGGATACAGATTCTTACCCTGATTCAATTGACCTGTCATGTTCTCTGGACCTGACGAGGCCCCAGTCCTCTCTCAGAGCAGAAGAAATTTCAGTGAGCCCACCGACCACCAACAGCTTCCTGTTGTGAGTAAAATTATTGCTCAACAGAAAGTCAAAGCCTTTTCATTGGTGCATGAACTATGATACTACTAGATCTTACTTACTGGTAAACCACACTGAGGTTTCAACTTCACAGTCTGGTAACTTGTCTAAGGGGAAAAAAAGGGTATAATGCTACATGCCAGATGCCCTTATTAAATAATAGATCTGATGTGTCATTGATATCCATATCTACATTTTTTATCATGCAGTGGTTATTTCAGCATATTCATGGCTTGTTTGTGTCATGTGTGTTTGTTGGTCTTGTTAAATTTTTCCAGAATACCGGATGACTCCACATCAGACATGAGTAGTCCATCCTTAACAGAGGAGAGTACTGGCCTTTTTATGTTGAGAAAGGATAGTGAGAGGAGAGCCACACTGCACCGAGTTCTCACTGACTACATAAGTCATGTTGTCTCTAGTATACAGCAGTCTGTGCCTCAGGTGGGTAAAGAAAAGTCACAACAGTATGTCAAAAAACTGAATTCAGTTCTGTTAAATGCATTGCACCCTGCATATAGAATTAAGAGAGTGAGATTGATTATTGGTTCACTAATAAATGTATTTATGATACAATATCTCAAAGTTTGTCAATATCTACATGTTTAAACTATTAGGAATACACACTCACTGGCCACTTTATTAGGTACACCTCGCTAGTACTGGTTGTGCCCTCTTTTGTCTTCAGAACTGCTTAAATTCTTTGTGGCACAGATTCAACAAGGTGCTGGAAACATGCCTCAGAGACTTTGGTCCATATTGACTTGATAACATCACACAGATGCTAAAGATGCTATCATGCGTTGTCGGCTGCACATCCATGATGCTAATCTCCTGTTCCACCACATCCCAAAGGTGCTCTAATGGATTGAGATCTGGTGACTATGGAGGGCATTTGAGTACACTGAACTCATTGTTATGTTCAAGAAAGCTGTTTGAGATGATTTCCGCTGTTTGTGCTTTATCCTGCTGGAAAAAGCCATCATAACATGGGTAAACTGTGGTCATAAAGGGATGGACATGGTCAACAGCAATACTCAGGTGGGCTGTTGCATTTAAACCACACTCAGTTGGTGCCAAGTGCCCCAAAGTGTTCTAAGACCACCACTAGCTTGAGCCGTTGATATAAGGCAGGATGAGCTTGAGCTTTCATGGCTGAGAACCTACACAGACATATGCTTTCATGTTGTTTACATCGAATTCTGACCCCACCATCCAAATGTCACAGCAGAAATCGAGACTCATCAGACTAGGCAATGTTTTTTCAATCTTCTATAGTCCAATTATGGTGAACCTGTGTGAATTGTATCCTCAGTTTCCTGTTCTTAGCTGATAGGAGTGGCACCCGGTGTGGTCTTTTGCTGCTGTAGCCCATCTGCTTCAAGGTTCAAGGTGTGTGTTCAGAGATGTTTTTTTCCATACCTAGGTTGTAACAAGTGGTTACTTGTTACGGTTGTTTTTCAAAGCAGTCTGGGCACTCTCCTCTGATCTCTGGCATCAACCAGGCATTTCTGCCTGAGAATTGCTGCTTACTGGATATGTGATATTACACATATCTTCTCTTTTTCTCACCATTCTCTGTAAACCCTAGAGATGATTGTGAGGGAAAATCCCAGTTTACGTTAATTCACTGAGTTGCTGCCATGTGGGCTGATTAGATAGTTTCTTTAATGAGTAGTTGAGCAGATGTACCTAATAAAGTGGCCGGTGATTATATAGCCCATACCAAATACACCCAGAATATCTAGATCTCTTTGTAGTCTGATATTAGACTTTCAGATTTTTCAGTTCCTTGCATCATAATTTTTTTTTTTTAACCAGACTTTATTTGTGTAGCATAAGAATTAATAAAAATGTCACTGTATTTGTGTTTTACGCATTTAGGCTAGAATTTGTTTTGAGCACAGCATATTTTTTTCATAAAAACCCGAAACTGAAACAGTGTTTGACATTTCCAAAGGAGGAGTGAACATTAATAGCAACATTGTTATCAGTAACATATACAAATCTGAAATGTCCACTTTTAACAAACTGAAAAAGACCAGCTGACGAGCACTACTGAGAGATGAAGAAGGCTTTAAGTATACTGCTCAAAAGAATCAAAGAAACACTTTAAAAAAAAAAAAAATCATGTTGGATATTTATACTGATTTGAACTGACCAGACCATCACTGACCTACCACCAAACCGGCTGTGCTAAACAATGTTACAGGCAGCATAACGTCCACAGCTTCTCCAGACCCTTTCACGTCTGTCACATGTGCTCAGGGTGAACCTGCTCTCATCTGTGAAAAGCACAGGACGCAAGTGGTGGACCTGCTAATTCTGGTATTCAATCAGACTCCATGGTGCCAGGCAGTGAACATAGGGCCCACTATAGGATGTCGGGCCCTCAGGCTACCCTCATGAAGTCTGTTTCTGATTGTTTGGTCAGAGACATTCACACCAGTGGCCTGCTGGAAGTCATTTTGTAGGGCTCTGGCAGTTCTCATCCATTCCTCCTTGCACAAAGGAGCAAACCTTCCGGCAATGGCACGTATTGATGTACCATCCTAGAGGAGTTGGACTACTTGTGCAGCCTTTGTAGGGTCCAGGTATCGCCTCATGCTACCAGTAATGACACTGACCCTAGCCTGGCTTCCACCTGTAAAATCATTCATGTTTTGGGGGTTGTCTCATTATTGCCCCTCTAGTGCACCTGTTGTGAATTTTAATTAATACCAAAGCAGCTGAAACTGATTAACAACCCTGCTACTTAACTGATCAGATCAATATCACAGAAGTTTAATTAACTTGATGGTATTCTCTGATTAAATATGTTCCTTTAATTTTTTTGAACAGTGTAGCTTGAGAATGATAACAACAGAAGTAATATTTTCTGATTTTCAAGTCTTCCTTTCTCTGTTAGAAGTATGGTGAGGGATCGTCACTCACTTCAGACCACATCACCAAACTCATTACCTGTTTGCGAGACAACATCCGCTCCCCAGACAGGAAGCAGCTTACCAGTGGTTTGCTGGAGCTTCGAGCAACACTGCTTGCTGCGTCAGTGCCTCTGAACAGCCTACAGGTGGTGCTGTTTAACTTCCAAGATGCAGTAAGTTACTTCTGAGCCAAAAGCCAGATTTTGCTGGTGGTTACACTTCACTTCAAGTTTTTCAAGATTTTTTTATTATGTAATCCCATCAAAATTGAGAATGAGTTTCTTTACATTCACACAAAACTGTCTGACCATAGGTCAAGAAAGTGTTGAAGCAACAACAGGTGAAACCTCATTGGATGTTTGCTCTGGACAATCTGCTGAGGCAGGCAGTACAGGATGCCATAACTGTATTACTGCCAGGTAAAGCAGGCATGTGTTTCATCCAATATTCTGTTATAGAAAGAAACAAAATAACATGGTGACAAGAGTGTTTGGCAGGAACGTCGTCAATCAGCTCTATACAAAATGGAAACACAAAAGGGAAAATTATAAACTGTATAGTTTTCCTTATTGTGTTTCCATTTTGTATAGTTTCAAAGATAGTTATTTTCTTGCTTGCTGATTTTTTTATTTATATTTCTTACCTGTCTGTTCTTCTGCTACTAATTTCCCTGCCACTTTACTCTTTGCCTTTCAGAACTCAAACTCCGTCTGCAGTCCTCATTTGAGAGTGAGGACAACACCTCTGAGGAGCAGTTTGCTGATCCAGACACTCCTGTAGCTCTTGTCCCTGACCAGCTGGTGGCACCAGCACACACACAGCAGCCAGCACCAGTAAATGAGATCCTGCCTACAGCCAGCCCTAACTCCCCTAAAGACTTCGTTCTTAACACCAACTGCTCCCTCCATGAGAAACTGAGAGATCTGCGAATAGAGACCAGGAGGTAGCATTCAGCTGTCATCTTTATCATGTTTATCAGATTCTCTGATGAACAAACTATCAATACATTTTTACTCTTATTCTAAGTATTTTGTTTTCTCAGCTGTCTCATCTGACATTTGGAATTAAAATGTAACATGTTTCCTTTAAAAATGAATAATCGTGACTGACATTCTTATTAGAAGTACACAGTGATTCATTTAGATTTGGGTTGGACTGCTTTCTGCTGAGTGATGAAGGCTGTTTGTGTTGTGTTTCAGACTGCTGAGTCAGCTGAGTGAGAAGGAGAGAGAGTATCAGGACCTACTGAGGAATTCTGTCCAGCGGAAACAAGAACAAATAGATGTACTGAGGAAAGAATCAGTCAGTGAGGGTAATGTTGTTTTAACGACATAGCTTGTTACATTCAACAAGATACTAGCACCGTAACTGCTGTGGGACTTCATGTGATGCACAGAGCACTTCTTTTCCACTCACCTCTTTTCACTCCCCACTGCAGCATGTCATTAAATTTTTGTCTTCTCTCTCTCATAATGTGTATTTTGTCCTGTCTCCCTCCCCTCACCCTCAAAACTGGTCACACCAGATGGCTGCCCTTCCCTGAGCCTGGTTCTGCTGGAGGTTTCTTCCTGTTAAAAGGGAGTTTTTCCTTCCCACTGTCACAAAGTGCTTGCTTTTAGTATCGCTTGATTGTTGTGGTTTTCTTCAATACTATATGTTCTTTACCTTACAGTATACAGTGCAGGAGAGTTGACTGTTGTGAATCCACACTTTATAAATAAAATTGAATTGAACTGAGTTATTAGTGCCTGTGAGGGAGTTAGTGTCTGTGAGTATGCCCTTTTTTGCTAGCTGAATATTGAATTGTGGCAAATGAAGGCAGCCAGCTTTATATGCAGGTTTGGAATATATATGTTTTTGTACTAAAAACGCCATATCATTGAAGTATACTTACCCAATGTGCCATATTCTGAATTAGACTTAAAAAAAATCTGAGCCATTCCTTTAAATGATCAAGCTTCACAAATAGTTGAATATTCTGTTTGATCTTGGCCATATACCATAATCAAACCTCTAAATCAAAGAAAATCAATTCAGCTTTTGTTATTTCTTTCTGCTTATTATATTTAGTACAAGCATTTTTAGATACTATATAATAAACAATATTACTGTCTAATCCAACTAAAGATGTTTGCTAGTAACTTGAGGAGCATTGAAGGCATTTGCTCTCCTGGAGTCTGACAAATAACACAAGCTGCAACATGACTAGTATCATATGAAGGGACCAAGCCCTCTTTGGATTATCAATGCACTCAGTGATTCTAATTACTGTTTCTTAACACTTGTGCCAGTCAGTCCCTACCACGCCTTAGCTTTAGGCTGATGGCAGATTTCTGCGTGGCTGGTTGCTGTCAGAGGCGTTGGCTGCCAGATCAGCTGCTAATGTGCTCAAACTTGACTTGTCAGTTTGTATAATGATTATACAGGCTGGCTGCCGAAGGCGCTTTTGTTATGTGTAACATTAACACCATTAAATACAGTATGTGTTTCTGAGTGTCAGATAAAACCTAATGGTTGTAAGCTCTGTGCATTATAGATAGGGAGTTGGCTTCACAGAGAAGCTCCAGTCCAGAGAAGAAAGCTTTAGTACGCTGGCTCAAGACTGTCCCCGTAGATCAAGACACTATCAATAAGGTAAACTTAGCTAAAGCTCAGCCTTGATTTTTTTTACCCCTAAGGCTGCTTGGTATTACTCATCCACCTGCTATTAATCCACACCTATGTGATCCTGTTTTCCAGTTGCTCTCTCATGAGTTCACCTTGGACTGTCTCCTTCGTATGGCCTCCAGGGATGACTTGATGTACTGTGGAATAAAGTGAGCTGCCTCCACACATTACCCTCTCAAAACATGACGTCTGCATCATTATAAGTTACATCCAAATGTTTCAGTGGTGTGACATTGTACATGAATGTTTGATTCTGCTGTTGCTGTTTCAGAGGCGGCATGCTGTGTCGAATCTGGGCAGCCATAACAGCTTGCCATGTAACCCAGCTCAGCACACACAACGAGGACAGCGAGGACACTCTTCTTTAATGGCTGCTGATGTTACACATCAAAGGGCAGGTTCATAGGCAGGCTGGCCCTGTGTGTGATCTGGAAGAACAGAGGCATTGCAGGTTGCTGATATAAAGCAGATTAGATTTTGGTTACATTTTTGGACTGTAAATGTACTTTTTTAAAAAAAGGTGCGTCCCAATTTTTCTAGTTTTGAGCATAAGGGAGCATCAGAAAGTTTTCATTTGAAAGCTAGGTCTTGCCAGAATTTTATTTTATTTTATTTTATTTTATTTTATTTTATAATTAAATTTTCTCAGGTTATTGGAAGGTAAAACTTTAATTGTGTCTTTAATTGCTCTTAAACATTTCATCTGATGACACTGTTTTACTGTGTTTCACAGAAAATTAAGCACAATTTTAAATTATTAGAGACTATATTTAAGATTAATCTTTATTCATTCTGACAAATATTATTTGTACTATACACCCTTTTAAATCCATTCAAACAATGAACAGGAAGCATTTCCAGTCATTCAGACTGGCTTGTTATCTCCATACAGTCATTTGTTTATAACAGGGAGAGGGTTTTTTGAGGGCGTGATGTAGCATGGAAGAAGTGATGTATTGGTGAATAGTCTTTAAATTCCACACGTGTTTCCTCATTTGTTTTCATTGTGTTGACATCTCCTTAGAAACAGTGACGTGAAGTTTGTGTGTGTGTTGGTCTATATGTGTGATGCATGTGTGTGTCTGAGAAGGTCTATTGTAGGTCTAGACATAAGAAACTGGGCTTGGGTAAAATTATGAGACTTTAAAAAGGAAGACAAAGATCAGGATTGGAACATTTGGGAATAAATAGATTAGGCAAACCTTCTTTACAGAAGAATGAAGACATTCTGAGGATGTTCTTTATTTTAATAAGAGTCACAGAAAGGCTGTAAAATGTCATATGCACGTTAGCTCCATATCCATAGGGATGTGACTTCAGTGGAAGCCTTGGCCTGGCTCCTGGTAGCCATGGTACACACTATTGTAAGTACTATTTCAGTTATATGCAAAAATACCCATGCTCAAATAACATCTAGTGTCTGCTTTTAAGTCCAACCTTCTGCAGCAAACATAACATAAAAATATTCTCCAGATAGTGATGCACTTATATACAATACACAAAAATTGTGGCATTTGCCCCTGCAACCCTGAATTGGATAAGTGGAAGAAGATGGATGGATGGATGGATGGATGGATGGATGGATGGATCTGGCATGTGCCAAAAAAAACTCTGACAACTTTTAAGTTTTCTGACCCTAATTTGAACATTGATCCTCAGATGGCCATTTGTCAATGGTCATCTGAGGACATTTTCAGAACTAATACATTTTTTCCTACTACTAATTGGTGCCTACACAGAAAGCTATAAAAATATATCTGAGAGCTGCAAACTTGCATTTTCAAAAATGTTAAGAAACTGCAGTTAAGAGGATAAGAATTTAAGACAGTCTAGAAGACCAAGAATACTGACATAAAACTACCTTTGCTGGACATGAAGGCAAAGCAAAACTGAAGTAAGCAGAGCATCTCAACCAGCAGGGGTCATTTCTGAAATGATGCTGGAGACAAAGTAAGACAAAATTGATCTCTTGGAATTGTGTGGCACAGGAAACCTTGCACAGGGAAGAATTAGCAAAGTCAATATGGAATGGAAGTCCTCTGACTTGAACATCATTGAAAATCTGTGGATAGACCTGAAGGTTTCAGTATGTGCAAGACACCTGAAAAAAAATATATTTCAGAACTTGAAGTGGCCTAGCTAATAATTAAAATCTACTGTAGCCCACATATAACTCTTACTATAATTGAAAACTGGCATGTCCCTTTCCTATGTTCACAGATTTATGACATGCTTTATTCATTCCGTGTCATAAGGTCTGAAAAACAACTCTCACCAGACTTGGCCAAAATACTGATTACATCTGGCAGTAAAGATCACAAGCTTTGATTTACCTTTGCAATAATTCAGGGTGCTCACCAAGTCAGAAGGTGGATCAATAAATCAAGTAAGGCATCTTCCTCTTGTGTCCTTGGATGTTATCGTAAAGAAAATGAATAGTGTTACGAAAATTAATAGTGTTATCAAGTGTTATCAACCAAATTTAACAACAACAACAACACTGTCTGCTCACTCCAAACCCCTGCTACCTATTATTTGTTTATCAAAGTATGATAGATACACACACAAAGAAGCATCCTCTTTATATTTGATATTTAATATATCTATATCTATCTATCTATCTATATATATATTTAGAGAGAGAGAGAGAGATATAGATATATATATTTACCTTGACATATAAAGAAATCTATTTTTGACAAACTATTTTCTTTGAGGTAAAAGTGGTTGCTGTTATGTCTAACACATTTAATACTAACATGCTGTGTTAACTGTGAGTCACAGTGCCTTAAAGACGCAACACAGGCAGCAGCTGTCACATTAAATTCATTTCCTGATACAGATAATTGAATATAATGTGAATGCATTCCCCTGAGTCTCACTTGTTCTAATAAGCTTTAAACCACAATACCATTAGGATTGTCCAGCTAATAGCATGCAAACCGTTGGCTTTGATCAGCCAGTGCACAGAGTATCAACTTGCTAATGTGGAACGAGAGAAAAGTCAAGGTTACGTTATTTTTTCGTTATTCACACTGACAGTCCAATTTTTGCCCTAAAGCTTGTATTCATCTTCTTTTTGCACATATAAATCTGAAAATATGCTATACATGTTGTTATTGTCTGTACTGTCTGTCTATTCTGTTAAGTATATTAAGAGCAATGAAAAAAGCCCAATTCCTCATATGTGTTCACATACTTGGCAAATAAAGCTGATTCTGGTTTTCACAATCTCGCATAAGTCTTGTAGATTGCTGCATATCCTTTAGTCTATGTTTTCTGCATTTATAAAGGAATCATGTTTGTATTGCCTTATCACTGTTCATTCTTCTCTTTCCTAAATCCCTCCATCTCTGTTCTGTATGGAGGTGGAGCTAAGCCACTGATATGCAAATAATGGGGACTGCTGTCAGAGGGATTTTGGCAGGCTCTTGGGGGGATTGAGGACGACACACTAGGAGGCCCAGAAGCTCCAGGGATTACTGAGCTCACCCTGTGTGCCAGCTCCCATAGGACAGGTAACACCACTGTCCTGGACAGCATCATGCATGGTGGAGAGCTAAATTTGACCATTTCTTGTAAGATATGATTAAAAATGCAGCAATGGGGTTGCAGCATGAGTCAGACTTTTTGCACTTGCACTGAAGAATAAATAATGTTTCTAAATGTAGCACAACTTCAAGGGCAGGTTAGTTAAAAATTCATCACTTTTTTATGACGTATCATTAACAACAGAGCTCGCTAACAAGCTGACTGCTGTTGTTCTTCACTGAGGTCTGTTTAAAGTGTGCACTCAACTGCTTACATGCCTGCAAGCACTCACAAACTCATGTATACAGTACTAGATGCATGCACAGATCAGATTTCCTCACCACACATTCCCTTTAAAGAGCAGTAGATGTGCACAGTATGATCACATGGGCAGGTTATGAGCACATTCTTTGCATTTCTGTCACACCCTTGACTGTTGATGACACTTTACTGTGTATTTTTTACCTGCATATAAATGGTATGAATTAGTTCGGATTATCCTAGGGAGGTTTGAGAATTGTCAGTAATTTATTTGTTTATATTAAGTAAATGTCATTCACAGATATTTTTTGCCATGTAAACATGCAACTGTTAATTGGTATTTGCATTCCTCTGGACTTTATTTTTTATCTTTATGAACCTCAGGAAGAGGAAATAATAATTTTACAAGCAATTTTCTGGAACCCAAGGTGCTATCTCTTCAGGGAGCAGCCTGTAAAGTACAGCTAATGTAGTATTAACAGGACAAACACAGCGTGGACACAAAGGATGGACAGCTGTGATAGTTACAGTTGGACAGAAATATTCTCTCATCAATGTAGATTAATCCTGTCTGTAATCTAGAGACTTGAATTTAAAAAAAAAAATAATCCTGTGTGCATCAGTATGTGTAAGAACATGTGTGTAAATGTATGTGTCACAAAGCTCAGCTGGAGCTTGACCTGAAGAGCTTTCACCCTTTGCTTGTGTCTGTTTTGTTTTTGGTCAGTGTGAAGGCCAACCATTCATGTAACTCTTAATCAATGATTTGGTGGAATGATCTTTTAACCTTTTTGTATCAATGAAACTTCCAGAAGTGTTAGAGAAAATGAATTTATTATTTAATCTATTAAATACTGTGTGTTCTCCTACCTATGATCATGAGGTATAATATGCAATTTGAGAGGATTAAACATTCACTGTTATAAGAAAAGTTTCATGACTGTATTATGCTGTAATTTGAATGCCCTTTTATGTTGCAATAGTAGCCATTATTTGCAAAACAACATTCCCATGGCCATCGGCCTCAGCTGTACCGCTGTTAGCATGCTAAACTAAGATGGTATTAGAGTTGAATGTTTTTACTCTTATTATAAACTTAAACATAATAAGTTTATAATAGGGCATGAGAGGGGTGGCTGTAGCTCAGGAGGTAGAGCAGGTCACTTACTAATCGGAAGGTTGGTGGTTTGATTCCTGGCTGCTCCAGTCTGCATGCCAAATATCCTTGGGCAAGATACTAACCCCAAGTTGCTCTCCGATGCATTCGTCGGAGTATGAATGTGTATGAATGGTTAGACGTGTATGAATAGAAGCACTTCAGCACAGAAAAAGTGCTTGTATGAATGGGTGAATGAGGCAGTTGTATAAAAAGCGCTTTGAGTACTCCGGGAGAGTAGAAAAGCGCTATATAAGAATCAGTCCATTTACCATTTACATTAAATATCTTATTACAGGCAAATTCAAAAATTAAAGGAAAAACCTGAACACCAGTCCTCCACCGTGTGGTATTTCGGTGCCTCAGTTATGCTATGGGGCATTTTGGTGGCATGTTCCCACTTGTTCCCTTTGAGGGAGGGGTCACTGCAAATTAATACAAAGTTATTGATTTTATAATCACCTTTATCCTATAATGAAACATTTACACTCACTGAACAGACTGCTAGTACAGGGTTGGACCCCATTTTACCTTCAGAACTTCCTTGAATCTTTGTGGTATAGATTCAGTGAAGTGCTGAAAACATTCCTCAGAGATTTTGGTCCATATTGACATGATCAGTATGGACACAGTTGCTTCAGATTTGTCAGCTGCACATCCGTGATGTGATATCTGTTCCATCACATCCCAAAGGTGCTCTATTGGATTGCGATCTGGTGACTGTGGAGGCCATTTGACTACAGTGAGCTCATTGTCATGTTCAATAAACCAGTTTCAGATGATTTGAATGTGACATGGTGTGCTATCCTGCGAGAAGCAGCCATCAGAAGATGGGTACACTGAGGTCATTAAGGGATGGACATGGTCAACTATACTATACTACATATACAGAAACTATACTCAGGTAGGCTGTGGTGTTTAAACTATTCTCAATTGGTACAAAGTTGCCCAAAGTGTCAAAAGAAAATAATTTTAACACCTATGGGACATTTTGGATCAATGTGTTAAACAGAGCTCTTCACCATCATCAGAATACGATATGGGGAGTATCACTGGGAGGAATGGTGTGCCATACCTCTGGCTCAGGTCCAAAGACTTGTAGCCTTGAAGCTGTTTTAGCAATGTGTGCTGAGCAAACATTTTTTTCTGTCCAACTTTATGATAATTTCCCTTTCTGTACATCCTTAGCTGCTCAATTGTTGTTAGACATTAATCTATCCTTTTTGTTGACCTTTTCTCCCCTTTTACTTTATTCTATTTTTTTTTTAAGTTAAATTAGCTTTTCTTCCAAAGGTCCCTTGAATGATGACTGTGGAGTGCTGTTGCTGGTGTTCTCTTGACTGGTCAGTTTAACCTCACTGAAACTCAGGCTGTTGTAGTGATGGTTTCCCTCCTTTCAAATGGAACTAGAGGTCAAGGGAAGGCACTCCCACCCCTATAATTCAAGCTTTTTTTCCCCTGCCTCTGTTATTTTCCTCTTTCTCCCTGTCCTCGGTGTGGGTTGTCTTGGAAATGAAAGCTCAGGGAGGGGGGACTTCTATTATTGAAGCAGTTGTGGGTTTGGTAGTGGGCTGGGAGTTGGATATAGTGAAATGAAGCAATTCATGCACTCATAAACAGAGAGTGCGGTGGAGCAGAAGGGCGGAGGGGTGAGGGAGAGAGAGGCGAGGAAAAGGAGAATAGAGAGGGGCCCCGGGGGTGAGCGGAGAGACGAGCCAACTCCACGTGTTTTGGCCCTGTTTCTAACTGATTGCACGTTTTAGGCCATTACATCATGGTCTGGGAGACTCTCTGCTCATTCCTCATGGAAGATGGCAAAATGAGCTCCTGCTAATGCCACCTGTGGTCGAGAAGGCCAGCAAATACTGTTCAAAGAGGAGGAGTGAAAAAGATGTTTATGAGCATTGGTGAACCATGCTAAATGCTGTTTTTCGTATATGCACTATAACAGATGAAAGTTATAGGGCATGTAAACTTGTGTAAAGATATATAACGACTGATTCTGTCATTTATTGGTTGACCTTAGACACAAGGGATACTGTCTGTCTCTCTCATTTCCCTGAGTCTGCAAACTTTAGTTTAAATACTTAAATTGCATATGAACTTAACTGGTGATTCACAATTATCCATCCTTGTATATTGTTGTCTGTTTCTCTGTGTTAGCCCACTGATTGACAAGCAACATAGATTTAAACCAAGGACAGTGTTGGTATGTTGCCAACTGAGACAAATGCTTTTTTTAAACCCTGAAAGTTTATTTTAATCTAAATTCAATATAGATGTCCACAGATACTGAATCTGAAACAAACAAATTCCAAGAGTCTTGGATATTAAACTTAATAATATATCAAGACCTCACAAGTCAATCAAAGCTCCAGTCCACAATAAGAGGCAGACTAAATGCAGATGATTCAGACTAAACAGTGATCTTTCTCCCAGCACCCTAGAGACACACACAAAGACAGAAGCAACTCTCCCACACTCTGTCTCTCCCTACAACTCTGCAAGCGCTCACACACACATTTTTAATGCGACATGTAATGTAGGACATGATTAAATCACACTACATGAAACAAAAGACAACATAGTCGTAAATTATTTGACTCTACAGGCTCCCTGCAGGTGCTGTCGAACTTTCACCCTGTTGAGTCTAGACAATGGTGCAGAAACAGAAAGCAACAGTGTTGCTTTCTGAAACCTGACAGCAACCTGAAACAGCAACCCCAACTCTAGTGGCATTACTACAGTGTTATGAGAAAACAGTATTTGTTAAATGTTCTTGCTCCAATACATGGCAAACAAACATTTTTCAGTAATAAATCATATCTACCCTTTCCTTATGTTACCTGGCCCTGCTGCTTAAAATGCAACATTTGCTAAAGGCAGAGATAGCCTATACCACAGGCTGGGTCAGTACTCTCTGGAGACATTCTGAACATTCCTGCTATTGTTATTTCATTACCAGGATGAGGGTTGCCCTTGCCATTCATAACAGCTGACCTCTAGACTTTGCTGTAGTGAAGACAGCATTTCTTGGAATCAAAAACATGAGACTGGAGTTCTTTCATTTGCAAAAGTGACCAATTAATGACTGTTTAGTTGATTTCATTCCCCTGCAACTCTTTTTTTCCCCCAGTTTACATTTTACTTGGTTTTTACTCTATGTAAGAAACATCGCAGTTACTATTTTGTGGTCAACAACAACATCTTAGCAGTCTCAACATAAGCATGTTAGTATGCTGATTTTACAAAGAACTACTACTGTCAAAGCTGTAGACACTTGCACATGTATGCAGCACACCTGAGAGGGATACTGTTATTATACAAAAGAGAAAAAATCAAGTAACAGAGATCAGCTTCAGCAGGATGTTACAGTCATGCCTGAACACTTTGGGTTCACATTAGTCACATTAGTTTGTTCATCTTTTTGGACAACCGTGTCCTTTTCAGTTCAAAGTGGTACAAAGGAATATAGCCTACACATCTAGGTGCAGAATACTGTTTCCACAGGAACTCCTCAGAAGCTCTGTTTTCTCCAGCTGTATCTGTTGTTCCTTATAATATGTTAATGCTCTTTACTTTATCTTTAGCTTGCTTTGAGCTTTTTTGTTTTTCTTCTGCTTCTTTTGGGATGTGTTTATTAATGCAATTATGCCCTTTAATCTCTTACACTCACTTTTCTGATTATTTTCAGTGCACAAACTGCTTACAGCGATCAGAGGTAGTTTTAATGAGATATGCATTTAGCTTGTGGGTGTAGCATGGTGGTTCTCTGAGTGTTAAGTGAGGAATGCAGCTGCATCTACAAAATTGAGTCCTTTCTTGGGTACAGAGAAATGGACAGGGGAAGTATGGCTGCTCCACTTTCTTTGTACAGTGGCAATAGCAGAGGTTCATAGGTTACTGAAACAGTGGTATGAATTAAAAACAAAAATTGAATAAAGGCTGTGAGAGAGGAAAACCAGATAAAAGCACCATTAATCATTGAACCTTCTGAATTCATGCAACATTTCAGCACATCTAATACAAAGTTAATGGTGGCCAAGTGTGGTGTTTTTTTTCTGATTTGCATCCATCTTACTTTGAATTGCTCATTACTTTGAATGGCTGATAAATGGACACACGGCTCCTGACATTAAGGTATGCTTTTATCCCTAGCCCTTTAATTTTCCTATCAGACTGCTGCCTTAAATACTAGGTTTTTTGTGAGGTGTGTTGTGTGTAGGGTTTAGTTCTAATGTACCTTCTTTTTGCTGAGGTATAAAGTATTGAGAAACTCTATAACCATATTAAATGAAAGGTGTTGACGATTTTTAAAAAACATGTGAAACATGTAATATACATGTGAAAGAACTACTACTACCACTATGACATGAAAGAGTTTAATAAGGTCTTAAAAAGTGTCTAAGGTTCCTGGTAGAAATGTGGCTTCTATTTTCTGTCAACAAACACAACATTTTGTGCATTCTTGTGTTTTTGGCTGAGAAATAGAGCCATTGATCTTTAATTAAAAGCAAAGATGTTTCCTGCTTGCTTTCCATGTGTACTTGAAGGAAGTGAAAACTTAACCTTTTTATCATTAGATTAAAAAAGGACACTTATCTGTGATTTAATTATAGATAGTTCTTGAATGAACATACTTTAATGACTTTAAGGGGACTGAGCTCTTTGACAAAACCATTTATTTGAGTTATGATTAATTTATCAAGGACAGTTAAGAATAATATGATTAAAAGTACATGGAGACTTTAAGACACACACGGTCACATTTGTTTGGCTTCAATTTGGTAAAACCTACACACCCAACAGCATACCCATCCCCCACTTCCTTGAGCACCCCCTACTTTCAAGTTGCAGTGACAGGTGGCTCTTGGGGGTTTGGGTGACCACAACTCAACAGCTGCACAAAAGACCCAATGGGGTCCTTTTGACAGGGTATCCCCTCTCAAGCGTGCCGATGAGCACCCGGCCCAGCCCCCACCTTGGCAGATGCTGTAGGAGATCCACAGGTGGTAGATGAGAAGACACACTGGAGTTCTGAGAAATGCTGTGTAATGAAGATCCATTTTTAGGGACTTGTTTTGAAAGGGATTGTGTTTGCCACAATTAAAAAACCAAAACACATACACAAAGTCGTGCACATTATTAGACATATGACTCTTAAGTGGAGTAACTTCTTTTATTGTAGCAAGCATCCATCATCTAAACCAAACTAAGCTGACAGAAACTCTGGTGGTCTCTTTACAAAGAAAATACAGCCGTTACTTGTATGGACAACATTTTAATTCCAACATATTAACTGTCCATATGAGTATATGTTGTAGCCATTAAGAAGGCTGACTTTCTAAATGCAGTAAGCATAAATAGACTCCAAAATAAAACCTTATATAAGTATTTTGACTAGGCTACCTTATGGAAATTCTTCATCTTCTTCTTCTATTGCATCACTGTAGTGTGTGCAGGACAATGTTGGGTTTCTTTTAGAATCTGAAATCTCAGATGAATCCTCTTTAACATGTCCCTAAAGATTATAGGAAGAGGAGAGGTATTTATTTGGGAGGCTGCAATATTCATTATGTGGACTACTCATCTTTTCGTTCTTGGGGTGTTCTCCTCCTGCACTTAACTGGGGGTTCAAAGTACACACAAGCCACCTTCCTTGTTATGTTTATGGGGATGAGCAGGGAAAGTTCCTAAACAAACCTGTAAACCTGATACTGGATTAAAATCTTGGAAAGGCATTTGAATTCTGCAGCTCAAAGGTTATACTAGTATTTACCCAGCAACATATTTGAAATCCTTCTATCCTACTGATTACACCTGACTATGTAGTTTTTGAGTATTGTAAGTGCATTTAAAATTTTTATGTGGGGAAAAGTGCTTAAACTAACTCATAAATAAGACCGTAGAGAGGAAAATATACCATACAGGCACACAGGTACGATTTTAAAGGCAAAGGTTCATTTGAATGTGAACTGTGAACCGGCTGCAAGCGTTGTAGTTTTGTGGGTGAAAGAACCAATCAGAACGTCGGGGGAGGGTGTGGAAGCAAATTATTTTTCATATAAAAATAGATGTTTTGTTAATGAAGTCTTTCCTAAGATTGCGCTAAGTATATTCGAGTATATCAATAATAATGTGTGTCTTCTATAACGTTAAGAGTCACTTAACAAATAGTAGCAGAGTGACACCCCATGTTGATAATGGTACAATCCTATCCGGAGGCCAGTGAGGGATCGCTCACACCAGCAGAGCATCAGCTGTGGCGTGTCGTGGAGTGAGAAACTTCTTTCCCTCCTCCTTGCTGCCTCTCTTTCTTCCCAAATTCCCTCGGACACCTTTACATCTAACTTTTCAGAGACACAGCCTCCGTCAACAGCTGGCTGGTACAGGCAGGGGTTTGTTTTATTTATTTATTTATTTATTATTTTTGACCTATCTGGACGCTCTCCGGAGGATTTCCTTTCCAGTTCAGGCAACTGGAGTGACTCGAC